>VDFB02091084.1:0-11513 GCA_007258455.2 Sequoia sempervirens
AAAAGTATGGACTAGAGATTGTTGCAACACTTCAAGCATGAAAATCATAAACACCATTAATTAATCTGGCATTAAATCTAACATATATCAACTAAGCTTAAGCAATTTCAAAAGATAGAATCACAGGAACCATGCCAGATAAAATTAACACAAGAAGGACACCAAATCACAATGCCTTTACTTGCATCAAATCATCCAAAGTAGCAACAATTACAGTCTTTTGTTACAGCACTTGCTTGGAAATAACTTAACTACTAACTTCTTGCTCTAATGCTTAATTCACTCCAATGTAAAACTATCTAGCCCTTTCAAATGAGGTAATATCCCTATTTATAGAGATTACATCTTATGTCGGCCCAAATAGGGTTACAAAACAATTGGCCCCAAAAACAAGTCGGCCAAGAAGAATTCAAAATAAATTAAAATGTGCATTAAATGCATGAGCTCCATCCAAGTCAGCCTGGGATCTCCAACATGGTTCAATCCAATGCATGTGAAGGATGAAGAGGAATAATGGGGAAGCACAAATTTCGATGCGGCATTGCATTAACTACTCTCCCCTTTTCCCTTATCTCATTCCAATTTATCTTGCATAATCAAAAATACCTTCTCCAAGTCGGCTATAGGTGGAATAACTAACACCTTAATTTTCCTCTCAATAGATTTGATGTCCTCTCTTGACTGCTTATCGACTTTATCCCAATCCACCTTCAGGGTTTGATACTTATCCATCACTGCAATGTATGTGGTTGCATCATCTAATTGGTGTTTGATGACTAGGTCCTCATTGACTGTAGAATATACATCATGCCACCATTTTCTCAATTGCTCCAAGTTTAAATGTTTTGGTGCAAACCTTTTTCTACCTGTCATAACTTTGAAGAAGGAAATGCACTTGTTGTAGATTTCATTCAGGGCATCCTCAATTTTCTTTCCTTGCTTATGCACTTTCTTCAAAACCATTTTCCTTATTTTGCAAAAATTTGTACCATTCCCAGGGTTCTGCAACTTTGGAAGAAGGAATAATTCCATCACTTATCAGCTTATCTTTAGTATATTCCATGATGGTTTTAGTCTTCTGCAACAAGAGATCAACATCCTCCTTATCTTGAGCTAGTACATTATTCAACCACTCTATTGACCTTATAGCATCCCCACCAGTTGAAAGGATATCTTTAATAGCATTATCTCCTTTGGCTTTCACTCCTTGCAACCAGTTCAGTGTAGCATGTGTAGTGGTTTTCATCTTCTCTAATTCAGTTATTGTCTCCAATGGTAGAAAACTTGTAGCAGATGATGAGGAGCTGATGGATTGCAAGGGTTTCATAAAATCTTGCAAATACCTCTTTGTTTTGTCATTCTCCTTCAAATCTTGCTTAGCTTGCACCTCTTTCTTCAATCTGCTCAAGATAGCAGCACTGGAACCTTCAAATTCTTCAACTTCCTACATCATGGAGGTGGGTACCAAGGTGATAGTTTGCACACTGTAATCTTTACCAGTCACTTCATCTTTATTCTTATCCGGTACAAGGGTGGCAATGTGAATCACCCTGTTATTGACTTCATCTCTCTCAATCCTAGAGATAACCCTGGCTTTCTTCTTTGCTTTTCCTTTTCCTATGTTTTCCAATAATTCATCCCAGTTGGGAGGAGTATCATCCACCATAATTTGTTTACTCTTTAATTCCTTTTCCAGCCAAGTAGGAATAGTGGAATCTAGCTGTACATCACCTTGTCCAACCATATCCTGTTGAACCTTAGAGAAATACTCATTCATATTTTTCTTTTCAGGAATATCTTCAGTCTTATCTTCACTTCCCTTATTATGGTCTTCTTCTTCATGCACTGGTGAAGGGGTCTTGATTGGAACTTCCTCTCTCTATGGAGGTCTATCTTCTTCATTGTCTATAGGTGAATCTTCATAAGTAACCAGAGGAGACTACAATATCTTCTCTATTTTTTCCTCAGTACTGTAGAGTTCACCCTCTCGAAATTCTTCTTCACCTTGATCTTGGTGATCCTCTGCATCCTTGGATTCACTTGGTACATTATGAGTTTCATGAGGAGGGATATTATAGGAACACTTTTCTTTCGTACACCATCCTTGGGAGAGGGAGTTCTTGATCTTCTGGTGTACACCTATTTTTTCTCTCCCGAACTTTCCACACTTACTATTGGTGGGCCAGCTTCATCCCCTGCCTTGGAAGATTCCTTCTTCTTCTGAGACAATCTCACTATTCTTCTTCTCTTAGGCATGGAAGCACTACCTTCGTTTCCTTCTTCCTCAGCTTCTTCCTTCATTGATTCCTTTGTCTTTGAAATATGTTTTCTTTTCTTAGCAATAGGTCTTCTTTGCTTCTCTCCTTTTGCTTCTTCTGCTTGAGCATCCTTAATCTTTATCTTGAAAGGATAACTCACCTTAGCCTTACCCTTAGG
This sequence comes from Sequoia sempervirens, assembly GCA_007258455.2. NCBI lineage: Eukaryota > Viridiplantae > Streptophyta > Pinopsida > Cupressales > Cupressaceae > Sequoia > Sequoia sempervirens. The sequence goes on from VDFB02091084.1 coordinate 2,437, forward strand.
GTCCTGCTCAATTGAATCTTCAAAAGTGGAATGAAACTCCAAGTCTCCCATTAGATCATAGGTGCATTGAACACCTTTACTCTCTAACTCCCAAATCTTGTGCTTCAACCACAACATGGTATACTTGATTACTGGAGTCATGATCTGCTCTAATTTTGTCTTCTCTTCCTCCAGCGAGTGTATCTCTCCTATTGGTTTGTCTTTCACAGGCTCATAGTCATGACTCTGAATCAAATATCCATCATCTTCAATCTGATCAGGAATGGCCTTTATGTTGTATAGTCGAACCAAGTTCACTAGTAACCTGGAGAACTTCTTCCTCCTAACTTCAAATCCATCCTTATTGTTAATCCAATAATCCTCTGCATTGTCCTTATGGCTATATTCCCTGTTGGGCCTTCTTTGTGCCTCACCAGTCCTATCAAATTTGGATCTCTTAGAATGGAAAGAGAGACCCAAAGTGCCCATTTCCTCCTCAGAAGCATGGGCTGAATTAATAGAGGGGCAAGCTTCATTACTACCTACCATCAAAGGAAAATCACCACCAAATCCAGTCTTATGTTCAAATGTCTTTTTTAACAATTGCATCAAAATCACAGATCTGTCTTGTGACTTCTAGAAGTATAATGTGATCTATGGGATATCTAGGGAGTCTATATGGGGCCATCTGACAACCATCTATTCTGATATATGAGAAGGTAGGGAACTGGATAAACCAAGCTCCAAACCTCTTGATTAGTTCCTTGGCATTTTTTGAGATCATAACATGCTCTACACCATGTAATAACATGGCGATGTACATGGTAAATGCATCATTCACCCTCCTATAACTTGTACTTACTTTCACCAAATTAATTAACCGTTACACCTCATAAATCCACATCCTTCAAACATACCCCTTTATGGCAGCCTTATGGATGGAACCTTGCAGAATTACATAGAACCAGAAGTAAAGAGGTCATTTGTAAAAAGAGGTCTTTGTCACCGCAAGACATTTGCACATTGCTCATACATGTCATTGCACTTATAATGCTTGCCCAATGGTAGTCGAGATTCTTCTTCATCCTCATAATGACATGGAACATCCAATTTTCAAATAATCCTGCACTCTTCAGTCCACCACCACCCAAGCTGGGGTGTATTAGCATGCGCAGTATTCCTTTTGAATTTTCTCTAAATAATTGTGGACAACTTGGAAGTGAGACTTGAGTTCTCTATGAAATTGACTCTATGATTTGTGATGCCTTCATCAATGCGCTGCCAGCTATGTCCATATCAAAACCCACCACATGAGACCTATCAGGCATGTCAAAGGTTTGGGCTATAGACACAGGGTTGATATTTGCCACTATTCTCCCTTAAGGGCCAAATATCCTTTGTGTGCCCCTGTCATAATTTCTAGCACATTCAAGCACCAACTCATAGCATTGAACTGTAAGAGGGAATCCATCCGCATGGGCCAATCCTAACTCCAATATCATTCTAGCCAACAAGGGAAGGTTTTGTGCTACCATCCTTGCCTTGAATTCCTCATAATCCCATAGACCTACATTTGTATCTGTGACCTCTAACCAGACAGAAGTCAACTTGCTTTATGGGATCCTACTCTTTATATCCATTTTGATCCTTTATGCTTCGGAGATAGCAGACCCTTCAACACTTGGATCTGTCTACTTGTCCTTGGTCTTCCCGACTATTGTTTTACTTTATTCAGCCTGCATCCAATAGAAAAAAACCACAATAAATCCTTTTATAATATTAGAATCAATATTAGTCACCCACAAATAACATATTCATCATTACATCAGCTCAAAATCATGACAAAAATCCCACAGATCAATCATAAAATGTACAATCATTTTAAATCCAGGATTTTAAGCAATTCGGGGAAAATTGGCCCGAGAGGAATTCCGGGAAATTTCGTGCGAAGTGGATTTTAACGATCAAGCAAAACAGTCATCAATTCAATCATCACAACATGAAAGGAAAACATGTAACATCATTTAAATCATCAATATCAATCATGAGATTCCAAATACACGTCATTAAACTCTTTCATCTCTTGAATTCTTTGTACTGCGAAGTCATTTTGGGAAAATCCGAGAAAATCCGTCGAAGAAGGAATTTTGAGAGGAACTCAAAACTTCGATCCTTTTGCACACCTCTGGGAAAACGAAAGGGTGAAGGAAAATTGGGAAATTATGAGGATGTAGGAATTCTGTGAAGGTCTTGAAATCCTGAAAACTACCACTTCTTACGATTTCACCCTGAACAATCGAACGATCAAGAATTTGTGGTCCCTGGGCTTGAATCTAATTTATTTTGAGTCTCTCATCAATTTTCCATTGGTTTTTGGATGCTATCGAATCCAAAAACCAACCAATCTAATCGCCAAAACGCTAAACACCCAAGGCCAAGATCTCAAAAGCAGCAAAGAGCAAATGAATAAACCTCAATGACACACAATTTCCCAAGAAGCCACCTAAATACTTGTCGCAGAAATCATACTATCAAGCATTAACTTCATCAACAAGACAGGTCAGAATGTAATATGGAAATTCGACGAGGTGACAGAATTTCGAAGAAATCCAGTCGACACAGAATTCCTCGAAGGACCAGAATCCTTGGATCACAGTATAAGTTCCTCCTCTTCGGGTTTTCAAGGAAACCACAAAATTCTGCGCAAAGCGAAAATTCCCGAAATCAAAGGAAAACCCAAAAATGGCTTAAAACTTAATATTTTCAACAAATAACCTAAAGGGATCATCAATGCAAGCAAGATAAACATTCAAGCACATGCAAAGCAAGCAATTCCTCAAAACCAAAAGGCCAAAGCACCAAAAATTAGAGTGAAAAAAGGGGGTCCCTACTTTCAGTGGGGCATGTGTGTGAAAACTGCACAACACACACCAAAGCTCATATGGAAATTCTTCCTTCCAATGGCATGTCGAGTCTTGGAGGACAATTGAAATTAGAAAATAAATTATGATCCTTTCTCTTTTATTTACTTATCTACTTATTTAAATGATGCATTAGATAAATGAAACGGGTACTTAATGAAACCCTTTTCTGCTAGAAAAGTGAAGGTTGATGTTAACCTTTGGTGAAATTCTCTTGGTCAACTATGTTAAAATTAATTGATTGCTATACTCAGGAAGAGTATTCATCTTTATGGTGTTTGTTATAACCACTTTTATAATTTTGCTATTAAGATGATTCATTTGAAACATTGGACAAAAAAGATGTCAAATTCCTGTAAGTTGGGTAAACTAGAAGACATGATTAGCATTAGTCCTAGAATGTTAAATGAAATAGTAAAACAAATCAAACCGATCAGAAAAGAGTGGTGAAAGCTATTAACAAATAGAAAAGCTAAATAAATGCCACCTGGGAGGATTATGAAGAAATCCTTCAAAAATTTCCTTAGCTTTTTGTTGAACAATTGAGAACACTATCTTTATGTTTATGGATATGTTTAAATTTAGAATAAACAATCATCGAGGATGATGATTCTTAAGGGGAGGAGTATGTCACATCCCTTACATTGAGACTATATTTTTAGTTATGTGTTTCGAATGCAATGTTAGTTGCAAATAATTGCTTTCATGTGATTACAACATTGAGAATGCAATAGTTGTTCTTTTATCGTAACTGTAATGCTAATGAACTCTTTATTTTGCAAGTGAATTTATTGTTCACGTGAAGTTCAATGAGATCATGAGATTAATTTAAATACATATTATTTAGCCATTGAGAACGATCTAACCATAATCCTTGCCAATGGATGCAAGATCGCCGATGCCACGAGAGAAAGGAAAATATCATCAGGGAGAGGACATGGTTAACAATGGATCAATTTTATTGTCTACCTCGAGCTGGTGTATGACAAATATCTAAATCGTAACTTGGCCATAAATAATATAAAGTAATTAATTACTCTATAAGTTAATTTAAATATAAATATATTAATCTTTAATTATTTTTAAGGAGATTGCAAATGGTTATAAATTAATAAATTAAAATTATTGATATAATTAAGATATTTATTAATAAATATTCTCTTGTAAATGGAGCAGAACAATTCTTGTTATATATAATTTTATGCAATGGCTATTTAATAATAAACTAATAACATGGATATAATTCTAAGGCCATCGATCAAATATGAGAATATATATGAATGGCTTTGAACCGAAAATTAAATAATTAAAAGTGAGTTGTCGGAATTAGAAGAGGAATTTTTTCTCGTTATTTTTTTTTTCATATTCTCTAGAGGAAACGACATGTCGGAAGCCAAGAATTCTCTGGGAATGGAGGTTTCTTGGAGGTAATCATTTTTATTTTGGAGGCTTTTCTTTTGGGGGGCCTGCCCTTTCTTACCGCTACCATTCAGCTCTGGCTCATCCTTTTTGCAAATACCTTGGCTTGCATCGGTGTAAACAAAATCCCTCTTTCTTGAGATGAATATTCATCTAGGGATGGCTTCATCTCTGTGGCACAACTCATTCATCGACAGTTCCATCTTTGTTATTTTCTCTAAGCTTTTTCACTCTTTCACCAACGACGCCAATCTGCTATTTTTGGTCTTAGCATCATGATGGATTTTCCATTCTTTTGGAGTGTCGCTTCTCAATTAATATCCAATCTCTCATTATACCTTTGAAATATCTAAAGGTGTCGACCTGGGATATTTCTTGTTGTTGAGATTTGGGAGAGCATCGCTTCAGTATGTGTCTCCATCACATTTCACTAGAAATACCATGCGGCTTCTACAAGTTTGAGACTATCTTATCAAGCACTTATGGTAGTATTTTGTGTTTACTCATCTTGATAGCATGAAATTGGGAATATTATTATCTTGTGAAAGAAACATGGATGTTGAATTATTTTACCTATCCTTGACTGATCATCATTACAGTTGAGCTACTTTCGAGTTAGTGTTGGCTTTGTTTATAATTTGAAAACCGTGACCGGGCTCTACTCTTTCTTTTAATACAAATTTTCTTTGACAATCCATGAGAGGTAACTTTCAATATCTATTCTTAATTCTTGTAACTTATGCAACTATCTTAGATATTGAATCTAAGCAAACATGTCTTACAATTTGACTTGGATGAGTTAAATATGAACTGAGAACAACTGGAGCTCAGAATAAATAAGGTGTTCTTCCTTGTAGAAAGAAGGTTTATGCTCATGTTTTTGGAGGGAAATTTTGGTCCAAATTGTTCTAGTCTCCTTCTCATCTCTGTTAATCTAAATGAACCTTTCCTGGTTGGAACCATTGATGCCTGTTATGTGTATCTTCTTCTATGTATAACTTTGTAGCAATGAATCTTGTTGAGAACTCCTTGAAATAGAAATGTAACTCTCTTAATAAATTCGTCTTTTTGGGAATAAGAAAATTGGGTCTTTAATTATTTTCTAGGGATGTACTACGAAAGAATTACTTTTGTGGAAACCCGAATCTAGTTCTTGACTTGCATTCGAATTTCCTCTGTCAACTATCATGCTTCTGAAACTGAATCTTAAGCGAACTTTTTGAAAACATTTGGAAAAGACTTTTTTGTTTGATGAGGCCGAGAATCCTCCCTTCTTCTCAACCGTATTCATCTCACGACTTACCTTGCTAAGGGACTAAGGATATCCCCTTCTCAGCAAATGTCAAATTGTTAAACTAACCTTGATTGTAAAAGCAGTTTGCTACCAAGAGATAAAAGGATAATGAACCCATTTCCTCTCTTAAAGGGTTATGAAAACAACTTTGTCTTAAGAAAATTTCCTTAACAGTTTAATGCAATATTGAATCCTAAGGTTAAGATATAACCTCGAACCAAGAAGAAATGACAATCAAACTTGCTAATGTAAATTTAGATCTTGATCTAAAATATTATCATGTCGAGCAAGGGTGAGAGTGTTGATGGCACAGTAGTGCCAGAGATATCAACACAATAGTTCCAGAGATATCGGCATAGGAGTGCCAGAGATATTGGCATAGGAGCTCCAGTAATATTAAAATCCTTGGCCAAGGTACGATGTGAGATTTAGCATCTGTCAGCTATCAAGAACCAAATATACCACTGATCAGAGTGGCCTTTCTAGTTGGGAGGTACCCTTAGTAAGGTCGATCAGGAGGTATAGGTCCTTAACACCAGGCTCAAAGGCATGATGATAATTTGATCCATGTTGATTACCCTCGTGAAGGGTGGGTTCTTCAGTTGAAGAAACTCGAGAGACCAATAGTTCTTAGTTGGGGGGTTAAAGCCCCTGATAATAATTATCTTTCCCTCATTGATAAAAATGACCCAAGTATAATAGCATGATGATGATGTCAAATGTATTTCTTCCTCACCCATAAATTCAAGTACACGCAATGCTAATTAAAGTTTACTTTCATTTATGCCATGAATTCTATTCTTTTATGTTAATGTATGTTGTAAGATTTTGCAGTTAATAAGTGAGATAGTTACCTGATTCATTCAGCTGAAATGAAAGATCTGAAATTAGTTAATGAAAATAAAGAATTTATTTCTTTCCTCAGTTTGTTAATTGGTTGAATGGGAAACCAAGATGGAATAGTTAGTTATTGTTAGGTGAAAATTGGCAGTTAGTTTTCCATTTCTTAAACCATAGAATGACAGTTGTTACATTTGTTTCATAGTTGCAGTAATTGTTCGTTACTTTCTAGAAACAAAGAAAAGTAGTTATTATCTTTATGAGATTCTCTGTTATATGTTTACGATTAATAGTTTTTCTTTCAGCTAGAAATGGAAGTTTAAAAGTTAGTTGATGAGTTGAATGATGTAACAACATCGAGAATGATTTTCTTTTCCTTCTAACTGCAAAGGAAACCCTAGTTCGATAGTTATTTAATTATTGATCTTTTATGATATCGTTGGTGAAAACCATTAGATGCTTCAAATCAGCTGAACCTTAAAACTTAGAAGTTAGTTGGGATTTTAAATTGACTTGGTTGAAATAGTTTTGGAAACCCTAGAATGGAAACAAGTTAGTTGTTTTTCGGCTGAAACTATTAGTTTGTTAACATTTTTAAATTGTAGAATAGGTGAGTGTTACACAATCTGAGCCTTAGCCTTTGACCTACAACTAAAAAACTAAGGCAGATTGAAGAAGAATGTCCAACTTTGGCAATATGGTTGATGGACTTTTTTTCTGAATCAATCTATAAAATTAAAACCCATTAGAGAACATGATGTCTAGCTTCTAAATATATAATTTTTATTAAGATTGGATTATGTTTGTTATTTTTTAATTAATTTCTAAGCAAAATAGTCCTTAAATTTGAAATATCAGGCTTTTTTTGTTTTTTAATAACTTTTTTTTGGTTAAGTTTGTTGTAAGAAAAACTATCTGGCATCAATCTTCAGACAATTCTCTACACAATGAAAAAAATATTCAAAAAATGTTTAGTTTAGGTCCAAGTATGTTGTCTATACACGTTGATTTTAAAAGAAATAACAATTAGGTAATTAAAATATTTAAAAACAATTACAAAAAAATTTTCCTCATCAATCTTCATGTTTGTTAGCTCTCTTTCTTTCCCCAAAGAAGATTGGCAAAAATACTTTATTTGCGGTCAAAAGTGGTGTTAGAGTACATATGTGCATGGTATGGTAAAAATAGAGTGCTTTAAAGTGGTTTTACCTGATCTTATCAAATTTATTCTATAATCTTAATTTATTTGAATAATTTACATATTTGGAAACTAGATTCAAAATGCTAAATTTCCTTTTATTGACATTTTTTAAGATTCATTATGTAAGTGCCTCAAATTTTCAGTCCAAGTGTGAAATTTTTTGAAAAAATAGCAAAAACACTTCTACTTTTGAGCTTTTTATGGACCCAACTTCTTGCATCAGCCCATCCTCGTGTTGGAAGAATGAAGAAGGTTCCCTTTAGGTTTGTTGTCATTGATTCCAACATTGGTTAGTAACTGACTATGTAAACTGTGCGTCCATACTGATCGAGTATTTTGGTCCAGAAATTTTCACATTAAAAGGGAATTCGATGAGTCTTTGATATACTGCTCAGGGATGATAGTTACAAGTATGAACGAGTTTTCAGCATGTGTGTAATTCGGTAGAGCTATCCAAGTGACAAAAGTTTAGTATTCCTTTGGCCAACAAGGTTTATCTTTTTTGTGTTCCATTTTAGGTCCGGCCAGTTATCTGTCCTTATAAGACACTACTAATTAGCGTATGTTATTCAAGATTATTTATATTTAGAACCATTGAATGTATCTAGGTAGTTTAGGAACCTTGTTCATAGTAATGTGCCAATATTACATGTTGAACTAATATATTTGAGTAAAATCATATAAAATCGTGTTTTGTCTTGTCATCATGATCTTCCTCTGTTAATTTGGTCCTTAACTTTTTTAGGGAAGCTATCTATCAAGGTTTGAATGCTAAAGGGCTATACATTGCTAATGTAGGAGACAAAATGGTGATAGTGTCTAGTATTTATATAGGTTATTTTTACCCTAGGAAGTTCAAGTTATTTTCTTGATAGTTAAAATATAAGGATAACTACATGTGAATCCAATCTTGTCTGGAAGAGGGTATGTAGGTCATCCTTAGATGAAAGATGCCCCTAGACTCAAATTGGTAGGGGAAAGTTTAGGGAACAACTCCAAGGTTCAGGGTCATTCTTAAAATTATCTCCCCTCCCTCTTTATTGTGATTCATCTTGAAGTTGGAATTTGTATGAATTACTATGAATTTCTAAGCCAAGTTCCAATTAATATGTTCCCACTATATATGTGTTCAAGCCAATGGATCTAGGTAATCCATCCTCATCAAGTGTATCTATGTTGAATTTTGTAGTGTTTTGCTTTTCAAAATCTAATCCAATCTTGGATGGACTTTTAGAGTCATCCTCATCATGATCTACCTCTTATGTGAATGTATGAGAATGCCTCTTAACTTGTTGGAACTAAATAATCGAAGTTTATGTGATGAACACTAGTATATGTGTCTTCCAATTCAATGAGGAGTATAGGAAGGTATAGGTTAGCCTCGAGACTTAGTGAGGTCTATTCTTACATTAAATAAGGGTGC
>VDFB02091085.1:0-14217 GCA_007258455.2 Sequoia sempervirens
AATAATTTAATTTAATTAATCATCCATAAACCATATACTATCTATTTTCGACATTGATTGATTTATTTAATTATTTTAAATTCCAAATTAATTTAAACAACCTAATAACCAATTTAATTTAATTTAATCAATTAAACAAGGCAACACTAATAATTTCACCTCAAGATTATAATTAATAAAATATTTAAACTTGATCAATAATTTAAACAACATAAATCACAAATCACAAATCATCCAAACAATGATAAACACAAAATGAAACAATTGACCAAGAGTGCAAGCTAGACTGACGGGGCAACAAAACGGGTACTCATCCTCGTCGAGGATGATGGCAAGGGTATGAGACCTTTTGTCATCATCAGTTTTCAACATCATTTCCATTGGGTTTTGAAGCACGCTCAAACCTGACAAACCAGGTGGAGTTGATGCCTAGTACCTGCAATCTGCAACAAACAAACTGTCAAACAACACCAAGCAAGATGGTACGCTATAGGACCAATCTTCTCCAGAATCTCTAAGTTATACTTTAGAGGCCATGGAACTCAGAGAACAACACATAAAGTAACAAAATAACCAAACATTTTTTTTAAAAGATATTCAATTACAACAAGAGTACAAAGAAACATATACACATATGTTCCTAGGTTTTCATGACAACGCTACTTAAATATTCACAAGTAAGAACATCACATCATTAAACCAAAGACATTAAACATAAGGATAAATCATACCAACAACGAATGATCCAATTACATAATCATAATGTAGTCAAGTTACATATTCACATTACATCAAGTGAGTTTATGAAAATTCTCATAACAACATAATAACTATAGACACGTAAATTATACTGATTTGTCTTGCACACTTGATCTTGAATCATCTCCTTTGCTAGTCATTTAATTAAATAATATTTATTTAACTAAATTCATCACATTTCATCTCTTAATTAAATAAATCATTTTATTTAATTAGCCTCTATGGTATCTCTTTAATTAAATAATTCATTTTATTTAATTAAATCTCTAAAATCATTCCATTAAATTAAATAGATTAATCTTTATTTGATTTAATCTAACATCATCTCCTTTTAATTAAGTAAATCAAAATATTTATTTAATTAAGTCTACATCATTTTCCTCTCATTTTGAGTTATTTCAATCCAAAAATCTAAGTCAAAATGGTCAAATAAACTAATCTCCTTTAAAATTAATCAAATCTTGATTAATCAAAATCCTAATCACTCAAATCCTCTAACTTTTTCCACTTGCTCATGAAAATCATTTTAATTGATTTATTAAATCTCTATTTACTTTCAAAAAGGTATCAAAGTGGGAATATTCTCCAAGTTTGAATTCTCCCTCCCAAAGGACTTGTCCTCTCCAACAAAGCATTAAAGTCTCTTACATGTCCTTTTCTTGAGCCATGTGACATTAACTTCATCTTTCATCTCATCCTTCAAGCCATCTTTTGAATTTCAATTTTCCTCCTCTTTGCACATTCTCCAAAATGTGCTCCATCTCTCTTCAATGGCATGTTGACATGTGGCACTTTATCATTGGATCATCTTTAGTCCCACATCCTCCATATCTTTCATTCTTCAATCCTTATCTCTTATAAATAGAGACCTGCTCTATTTGTTTTGGGAGCCACAATCAATGCAAAATCATTATGCTCATTTGAGAATGGGAGGAGAACTTCATGCAACATCATTATCTTCATCTTTTGAGAAAGTTCATCCATTTTCATCCATTTTTATCATTTCTTAGCTAGGTTATGCAGGGTTTTCTCCAAGGAAGCATCAAATCATCATCAATCTTTATCAAATATCATAAAGCTTACAAGAGGATTGGGAAAGGGCCAATTTCCACATCAAATTGACACCAATTCCCCCATGGGATTGAGATTTTGCATGATTTAATAGATTTTAATAGCTTTTCTTGTTTTCTTCTTCATTTATTTCCTATTTTGAGCATTGTCGATGAATTTCATGGGGAATCTTAGTTCTAACTTGCATATTGATCTAACATTGTGTTTGTTTCTTGTGTTTGTGTAGGTCTAGGATTGGGGTTCACATTTTTGGAACTAGAAGGAGGGTAGATCTCAAGTTCTTAACACATTTTTTGAAAAAAATTCATGCTTTTTGTGTGTATACAGGAAACTGCACTGCTATCAGTCCAACAACACCATACAACGACGCTATCATTCTAGTGGCACCATACAACAATGCTACAAAATTCAAACTCTACCGTTGGAACCTTCCCGCCTAGAAATTCAAAATTCTAAACTGTGATGCTGGTCTAATTTTCTAACGTTGGGATCTTTAAATTTCAAACTACGTCACTAACAAAAACTCCACCACAATCATGCTCTTTTTTCTACTACAGAGTGCCACCAATAGAGCTAGCAGAACTATACAACACCGATGACTTCCTAAAACAATGACGGATATGCAGGTTGCACCGCTAGGGTGGAGTAAAGGATCAAAATTTAAGTTTTTTTTTGACATGTGCTTTTTTGCTTTGATCATTTTAAGCTATTAACCTATTTTGTGCCTTTTTTTTTCTTGGATTAATCAGTTCTTGTAGGTGGAAGCAAGGAAGGAGCAAGGAGGAGATTGGAGTGTAACATCATTTATCCATTGTATCAAGTGTCTTTAGACACTTTTGTGGAAGCAATTATAATTCCAAGTCTAAGGATTTTACCCCTTCAAGCTTTTAGGACTTAATAGATTTCAATTTGGGTTTAAAACGAACAAGGAAAAAGGTTAAAAAGAACTTTAGGAAAACTTACTAGATTTTGTTTAAGGTTAACAATTGAATAAACAACTTTCATCTTTCGCTTTGGTGCTTTAAAAAAAAGAATCAAATCATTGCTTTGAGGATTTAAAATGAACATGTGCATCTTTTTTTTTTGTAATCACTTACCCAAAATAATATCACCTAAAAGACATATGTGCTTCTCTCGCCCCTCACAACGATCTTGAGAATCAAAAGGCTTTTGGTGATTTTAAGTTGTGTAAATGATTGCCTCCACATTTCATTTGGGATTACAAAATTGAACAAAAACTTGCAAGTGTGAATGGAAAATATTGCGTGTGTTCTCTCTTTGTTTCTCAACAAATATCAATCAAAATACGGATATGTTTACTCAATTTTGTTTATCTTAGAGGGTCTACCTTGTGGGAAAAAGTAATCACCCAAGGGAATGACCCAACCAGGAACACGCTAAAGCCAAGTGACTTCCAACCAGTATATAAGTACTTGAGGAAAGTTCAAGTATCATGAGGATTGTTCCAACGAGAAGGGAAACAATGGTCTCTCGATGCATGGATGATCCCCCACGAACGTAATGCCCCTATTAAAAACCTTTGTTTAGAATAGCCCAAATCCTTATCTATTTATTGGTGCAAGAACAGTCGTTTTGAAGCCGCCCCATATTCTTGTGATTCTTGGTAGAGATGAGAAGTATGCCATGGTAGTTTCATGGGTACTAAAGCTTGGATGACCCATAGAAGTGAGTGTTGTGGAGGGGAGTCAGTGTGGTCAAGCTTTTAATCATCCACCAAGAATAAGTGCAACTGGATTTATCCAAGTGGGGATTCAACAAATATTGTCTTTTTATCCATAGGGTTGTGCATGTTCTTGGAATCAAAACACTTTGCTTGGATCTAAAACATTGGAAAACAAACATTCAATCATGATCATAAAATTTCAAACCCTTTAGAGGAGCAAATACCTTTGACAAAATTCAAGTGTTACTGTTGTCCCTTGGGATTCTATCCTTAGAGGCTTCTAAGCATTTGGATTTACATCTCAATTTTCTCTCACTAAAGTCAACATTAGGGGACTATTGCCTTGATTTTCTCAATTTCAACATAATAGACTTTGTGGGATGAGAAGAAATTAGGACATTAGACATTTAGTTTGAAAAGCTAATCAAGAAAGAGTTTGTGGTAAAAAGAATCCATTAAGCAAAGATAAAAGAAAAATTGAACCCCACATATGTGCTTGTCATCTTTTGTCTTATGGTATTTTGAGCAAACGTTGATCTTTTGGTTTGAAGTACTCTTAGGGAAAAGCATGTTATTCAAAACCTTGGTCTTGTAAACAATTCCCTCTTAGGTTCATTTAGGATAAAAACAACCAAACATTTCATCCATCTCAAACATCAATCAAATCCCATCTCACAAACAACTCTTACAAATCTTGGAAAAATCCTTCATACTAGACTTTTGGAAAATCCTTTAAATCAAAATCATCTTGTTTGACTAAGTATGTGTAGATGCATCCTTCTTCATACTCTAGTCAAATTATCACCTTGTGGACAAGTTTATTCCGAGATAACATCCAACATCTTGGGGTTTATAAGTCCATTATCCAAATCAAATATAAATTAAATCCAAAATAAAAAATCCAAAAGTCCTAAAGTCTAGTATCCCTCTAAGGTTCCTAAAATCTCAACACACATATCTTTCACCCCTTTCATCCTTCATCTCATCATTGGTCATAAATCCCTTAGAGGTCAACAAGGTCAAAAGACAATAAAAACATGGAATATAAACTTGATTCATAAATCATGAGTGGTTTAAATCAACCAAACTATCAAAGCCTTACAATACCAATGGATTATCAAAACTCAAATTTATAGAATCCATACATGGGATCATTATCTCCTACAACCTTAATGGTACAACAAATGTGAGTATGACCAATCTCAATTTTGGAACACCTTTCCCTTTGGTAGATTTAAATCAAAGTCAAAACTTACAAATCTATCAATCAAACAATCAATACATGATTCTTCAACAAAACAACATTATCCCACCAAATCGATACATGCCAAATGTGAATATACCAAGTACAAGTTTACCAAACATGAACATTTCAAATCCATAGTTGAAGTAAACTTTGGGATAGAATATGTTTTGAATCCATGCAAAATTTGTTCAAAAGTCCGAAACAATATGTTAATGACTCCGTGTATTAATCCAGAATCAATGCTTCCCATCGTGCGAAACCCATAGGACAACTAAAGCAACAATTACCGCACAATTTTTTTAAAAGTAACACTAACATACATGAGATGCACAATAAGTTATGACATGAAAATTCATTTAAACAAACCCAATATCACTTACGTCCCTTGGGGTGCACGAGGATACATTACGAAACTTAATTCCATACATCAATGATAAAGAATGAAAGCCAAATTTAATCCATGAAAAAGCATACATATAAAACCATCAATAAGAAACCATTCACTTAAAAAAAATACAACACTTTGAATAACACCTGATATGGATCCATATCCACACAAGGTTTACCAATGATAAAATATTACATCACATCCTTTTCATTACTTTACACTGTTCAAGTCTTACAATGATACAAACATGTTTCCCAATATGGGTAGGAACCACATGACAAGATAGAATGATACAACTCTGGAGTCGCTGCAACAGCACCAATCCGCACCTCTCGATCCTTGATTGGGGACCCAATGGGGTGCTTAGCATGTTCCACCCGACCACGTGGGTCCAAAGACCCACCCCCCATGCTAAGGAGTTGACAAGAAAGAGACCTCAACCAAGAACATCCAAACAGGGAATCACAAGACTCAATGTCATACAAAATTATCATAAAACTCAAGGATTACAATGACATAATCAACAAAATCCATGAGCCCACATAACAACTTAAAGTCATAAATCTCATCACATTAAACAAAGTAATAACCAGTAAACAAGTAACCAAAGGATGATCATGAAACATTTCCAAATCAAACTAAAATAATAAACATAATACAATTCCAGAGGCAATAAGGAATCAAGGCAAATGGGTGTCTAGTGGAGAGTGTCATCGCGCAAAAGCTCTCATGGGGATCTGCTTGGCCCTTCCTCCCAACTTGAGAGCACTAACACCCATCTATGGATCTCTAGCTCTTCCTCCTACTTGGCCCAGGCACCATAGGGTTGCTCATGCAGAACCACGATTCAGGCAACAAGAAACAAGGCAAAAGGGTGTCAAGTGGAGAGTGTCATTGCATAGCTCTCATGGGATCTCCTGGCCCTTCCTCCAACTTGAGGTGCTGACACCCATCTATGGATCTCCTCGCTCTTCCTCCTACTTGAGGCGCCGACACCATAGGGTAGCTCATGCGGACACGGTTCTAGAGGCAACAAGAAACAAGGCACAAGGGTGTCTAGTTGATAGTGTCATTGCATAGCTCTCATGGGATCTCCTGGCCCTTCCTCCAACTTGAGGCACCGACACCCATCTATGGATCTCTTGGCTCTTCCTCCTAATTGAGGCGCCGACACCATAGGGTAGCTCATGCAGAGCCGATAATCTCTCATGAAGATGAGATTACGACTTTGCCAACCATGGCCTTCTTAGTCTATCATTAGTCTCTGATAGTCCTAATGCATAGATGAGGTATCCAATATTTATTATCTTGTGTGTTTTACTACCCATCCCCTAAATTCTATTTTTAGGTTATCACTTGTTTAACTACTCTTACGTGGGTTCTCCTGTGCACTTCCTATTACCCGAGGCGCCGGCCCCCATGAAGAGCCACTCTCCTTAGAGACCCAACAAACATCAAACCAAAATCCAAGGGTTGTACAACATAACAAGAACATAAGATCACAACAGAGAAACATGCGAGGCATTACCCATCTCGCTATAAATACATAATCAAAGTCTCAACAATTCTCGTACAACCCTTTCAAAATCCTGATACCAAAACACTTGCCACTTCAAGGGAACATAAAAGGAGAAACATTGACCAACAATAAAAACAAGCCTCTGGAAGACTCTCAAAAATTTTACACTAGGGTTTCCCCATCAAAGAATTGACAACAATAATTGCAAGGCCTCAAAGAACTATTTTCAATTCAAATATAATGAGTGAATACATCAAGACAAGATCAACAACTCCATTCAAACTACATCAACAACTTCGATATGAACTAAATCAGAAATCCAAGGGAGACCTCTATTTCCTCCTCTCAGGATACCCATTACTCAAAGAACTTTCAATTCGACTCATTAACAACTCAATCAGAACCATCAACCATGACAACGATAACATTAACTGATTTACCACTCAACTCAAAAGACACCCAATAAATCAGCATGAACAACCAAACCATAATCTTCCTAAGCAAACAATAACCATTTCAAGAAGAGTTCAACTTGCATAATAGCACCCCATTTAACCAACTTCACCCAAAGTCCTATACTAAACACATTATTTAAAACATACCCAAAGTAAATTAACACACCATTTGATAAACAATTATTTAAGAGGTCAACATTTAAAAGATAAACTAATTCCATCAACAACACGTTACTACACATGTTTTCTTCATAACTATAACTATATCATTTCCATAATATTCTAATGTTTACCAATTCTCATTATTTAATATAATCATTTAGTTTTAGAACCAAAGCGAACGTTCTACTCTAACATTTGAAGTTTGCAAGCATATGAATAGATCGTGTCGTAACATTCGTATATTGATCTTTTCAAAAGATATAATCTTTCATTCCATGTAAGTATGCAAGCAATAGTTTAAATAAGGTTTAACCCATGCATGAAGTATATACATATATATGTGATTGCTTCTCTTATAATTATAAGCTATCTTTTGATTAAGGTCAAATGATTTCATAGGGTAATTTTCTACTAATCATTGTATGGAAACTAAATTATCAAAAGGAGAAAATTGAATATAAGAATTTTAGTTAGATTGATTTAAGAATAATCAAAGACTAAGATTTAACTCAAGCCTAAAGATAGGAAGATAATAAGATTTCTATCCTATAACCTTTCAATTTATATTCTATAGTTAACTTAACATTTTCTTTCTAGACCACTAACTTTTATACTAGAATTTAATTTCATATAACAAAGAAACTTTAACTAAACAAACTTCATCTAAACTAAATATAAAGAACCAAGAACCACACGTATACCACATACAAGTACTGCCACTTTGACAGATTGTGAATAGCATCAGAGATTTTATTTAAATCTATACAACCTACCAAGTTCAAGTGCGCCGCTGTGATAGGTTGCAATTAGAATCCGAGAGTTTGTTTAAATATATACACCCTACCATGTTCCAGTGCACCGCTCTGATAGGTTGACAATGAAATCAGAGAGATTATTTAATTTACTACACTTTTCTAGTCTAAAAGTTGCAGCTGTGATGGGTTGCCAATGGTTTCAAGGAGGCTACTTAATTTTGTACAATGCCTCAACTCAAAACATCGTAGCAGTGACAGGTTGCCAAGTATAATAGAAAGTGAATATTGGAATTTGGAAATATCGCCATCTTCTTGGATTATTGTCAAATCCCAAATGTTATCCCCAAGACTAAAGAGAAAGAGAAAGGTGAGGTGAAAATACATGACTTAAGAGTAGGAGAAATAATGTACAACTTTTATGTTTTGAACTAGACGCATTTTTGTTGAGTGGCAAGTTTCCAGAGACGTGCTCAAGTTTGAAGTTTGGAAATTAATCTTCACCACAATCAATAGAAAGCTCTCTATTATGTTAGTAATTGACAATATTTTATTTTCAAGTGCTGGAATTGCGACAGTTTGTCAGTAAAATCAAGCAGGTTATTTAAACCTTTGAAATTTCCTATTATGTTCATGTGCATGGCTGAGACAGGTTGACAATGAAATCAGAGAGATTGTTTAAACCTTTAAACTTGCTATTCTGTTCAAGTGCGCGGTCGAGACAAGAAACATGAATTTTTTGACAGAATTCCCTCAAAGGGGATGACATCTCATAAATTGCAAAGAAGGTGTGATATGCATCTAATGGATTATTTATCTGTTCTGAAAACTATTGTGTAGACATCTTAGGGAAATTGCTAACCCAAATACCATGATTTATTTCCTCATTTTCAATACCCATACCAAAATGGGCGCAATAAAATAGTGTAGTTAATGACCCTCAAAGACACTTATGCACAGGCAAAAGCATAGATAATACATTTAAATTGTTGTTAAGAACACCTCTAGGGTCATCTCTTGGCTTGCAATGGTTGCGAAAAAGGGACACAATATTTTTTTGTAAAAGCTTTAAAAGCAGGCAAGCTAAAGCTGATTCTAAATCTGCGACCAAACACGCTGGCCTAGACTTGTATACAAACTGTGGAGACGTAGACAAAGCAAGAGAATTGTTTGATGGAGTAACTCAAAACACATTAATTCAAATACACATCGATCTGGCAAGGTATAAAAAAAAAAATAGAGATCATTGAGAGAAACGCCGACCAACGAGAAGTCCCAAGCCAAGGTAAAGATTCATATTTAGCGAAGGAAAGCCTAAGAAATCTACAAGGTTTTGTGACAAACTTTCAAGTCTTGGTGACTACCAGTGAGGTGCCAAGATCCACTCTCAATCATTTACTAAGCATAGATCAAAATAACCATGCATTACCATCAGAAAGTATCATACGCTAATCAAAATCATGAATACCTTTGATGATAAAAGGATAAAGCATGAGTGAATACAATCTAAGGAGAAATGGGCGAAGTGAGAGTAAGGGAAGTAAGATGAGACTATCCATTGCACTTGTTAAGGAAGAATCTTGACCGATGTCCAGAGCCTGCTCCATTGGTTCTACTCACGAAATCCAATCAACCTTTGATACAATCCGTGTAATTCCCAAAACTAAAACCCTGGATCTTGCCCTGTTCCCTGTATCTTTCCAATTCGGGAAGGCAGTGACAACAATCTTTTTTGTTCACAAAAGAAAACTTCTAATTTAAACTCAA
The DNA here is from genome assembly GCA_007258455.2 of Sequoia sempervirens. Classification (NCBI taxonomy): domain Eukaryota; kingdom Viridiplantae; phylum Streptophyta; class Pinopsida; order Cupressales; family Cupressaceae; genus Sequoia; species Sequoia sempervirens. The sequence continues at coordinate 9,804 of VDFB02091085.1, forward strand.
AAATCTCTACTAAGTTTATCTTGTTTTCCTTTTTGACATTCGTTCCCATTGCACACATGCCCATACTTTTATTTATTTATTCGTTTATTTATTTATTTTTATTTTTAATGATAGCTACAAAATTAGGCATGAGCTTGAATGTAAATATTTCTATCGTTTGTTTGCTTTTCTTTCACTTCATCATTTATCCTCATTGATTTTATTATTTTCTTTATTTTTATTTCCATTTCAATTAAAATTTACTTTCCATTTTTTTTTAATTGCCTTTCAAGCTTTTATAACCATTCAAACTTAAGTTCAAATTTTAATATTTTATTCACTTTTATATTTTCTCACCTTAAAATTAAATTCAATCATTAAACAACAATTATCTTTCCTAATACAAATCATTTACTTCCAATGTTAATATAATTAACGTTTCTTATTTAGTCTAATTCTTTATTTAGTTCTAAATAAATCAAATGACCTTATAATTAAATTAATTTTGATTCATCAAATCTAATCATAGTACTAGTGTTATTGCATTTCCTCAAACCAAATTAAATAATAAAATCACAAAATCATCAAGACCTTACCAATTCGACTAACCACATTTAAAAACACTTTTAACAATAAAAAACACTACCACCCAAAAAGAACCACTTACTTGAATGTCAAGAACAACTGAAAATGGTGGGACACTCTGGAGTCAAGGTAACACCATGCATAATCAAAGTTACCTAAATAAATGCAATATGTTTTCCAACCACAACAATGTTCAAATGCCAAATTTAAGCATAATCCCAAATCATAACAGTGTCCAAAATCAATTTGTTCATGATCCCATACAAACACCACAAGTACACATTCCAAATCTACTTGAACAAAAGAATCAACTATATCAAGGGAGTCAAAAACAAAATCAGGATCAAATTTCGCTAGATCAACTCACTTCACTTGCCAAACTAATTGACTTATTGAGCCAAGAGACATCTTCACTCCAAAATCAATACACTCTTCCATTGGTTGAACCATGTCATCAAAGCATTGATTTGTGTCCACAAACACATCAAGAACAATATCTCCAATGTCAAGAAGTTGGATATTAATATCAACAACATCAACAACAAACCCAACCTCCACATCTTGAAGATTAATCACCACATTTCCAAGATCAATCACCACAAGGTCAATTTAAAGTAAAAATCTCACAAGGTAACAAACAAAAATACACATTGCTTGGGGGACCCATCAAATTGATCATGCAACAGTTGGTACAGGAAAAACTCATCACAATTCCCACCTATGAAAACTATCAAGAGCCCTTAGTGAAACCACCATGGTACAATGAAAATCACCCTTGTGATTTTCACAAAATAAAGGGACACACAACATCATATTGTATTCAACTAAAAAATCTCATCCAAGCTTGATTGATAAAAAAAAAACTATTGGGGACAATAAATTTTCAACCACTATTGATAGAATTGACAATCTCTCCACCACAATTGTTGAAAAAAATGTTCAAGATCTATGCATTAATGAGCACATTGAAGATATTTCTACCCCATCCAATGATCAAATCACCATACATCAAGAGCCACTTTTTAGTGATCTATTTCAAGGAGTGTTATAATTATTTGATCCTATTTACATAATCTATGATCCATCGACCAATGATCATATTGAAAATTTCTCTACATCACCTTATGAGTTAGAGGACATATCTCAAGAATTTATTCTAAAGCATGATTAACATCTCTCACCAAAGTCTAGCAATGGTCCTTTTGAAGACATATTGACATCCTTCAACCTCATGGTTGCAAATATTGAAGGAATCTTCAACCCAACACTTGATCCAATTCCACTCAAAGATCAAGAGAATATTGAGTCACTTCCCATGCCTAATGAAGATATCAGAGAACCCTTTGTAAGCAATCCATCCTTTGAAACTTCCCCATGTCAAGAACTTGATCCAAAGCATGTCAAAAGTAATTCTCAAATCATTCAAGATCAAGAATTTGTATCTCAAAGCTACTACAATGATCTAATGGATACTCTCCTATCTATACAAGATGATCATATCCACATAGTACATACTCCATATACCCTTGAGATGGCACATGTGGATGGACACATAGATGATCTTCATTGAGAATAGGATTCCTTTACTCCTAATATTATTACACAAAGAAGCGAGGTTATTGATTCTTTAGAAATCAAATAGAGTTGTCAACATCGAGGATCAAATATATCCCAGAATTCAAACTAAGGACATCATGTATGAAGATATCAGCAGTTATCCACTTAAAAGAAATAGGTAAAAAAATAGGATATTTCGAGTTAGCGAGCAACAAATTGAAATCATGTCATTTGTAGTGGTCATTTATCAGAGAATGCCTATTGAACAAGACATCTCCAAACAAGCAGAACCAAGGAACAAAGGTGCTACTACCACCATACTGGTGGAAATTTTGTCTCAAGCAAACATCAACATAGGGAGCATGAAGAATCCTTATGATGAAACCGTTGTCAATACTACAACCAACCACATCACAAATCTTCATCCAATCATCACCCCAACCATGAATTGGGACCAACATCAAAAGAAGGAAACAAATCAAATCAAGAAGAATGTCATCAAAGAAAAAGAAGCAAAGAAGGATAATGGACAGATCAAATATAAATGGATACCAAAAAATACAAAGAAAGATTACCCCTATCAAACTCCATTAGTCAAAGAAACCATGGGGAAAAATAAAAAAGGGAAAAGTATCTATCAAAGACATCCACAAAAGCAAAAACAGGCTTCCCAAGCGATGTACAAAGTATATCAAGCAGTTGGTCCTAGTTCCACACACACTTTCGTATCCACCCATCATTACTCATCTTCCCAAGTTTGGAGAGTCAAAGGTTCCAAACTATCAACAAATCCATCTTTTATCCCCCAGACACTCCATGCACACCTCACACATGATATCCAATACCATTGACCATGTATTGGCAACAACCCTTCATCATAAGGATTCAAAAGGAACTCTATCACGATGTGTGCACAAAGACAAAGTTAACTCTGGAATCAACAAAGCAAATCAAGAATCTCAAAATTTGTATTCAAGTGCACGTATCTTGGAAAAACAAATTCTTTAGGTAGGATATCAATGGCACCTTATGAAAGAAGCATCTACATCGACACCACCGGGTTGTTCAACATGAGCTTAAAATCTTTCACAGAAAAATACAAAAAAATCAAAAGTATAAAATCCAAAAAATCAAAAAAAGTTAAAAATAGTAAAAAGAAAAATCATCCTCTAAGTGAAAACACTATGGTGGCTTTTGGACAAGTACCATGATGAAAACTTGCCAAACATGTGTCGCGTATTTTTAGATTGAGCATCGTGTGCCGCTTTAGGTGAAAGCATATCATCACATCATAATAAAACAAACATTCCATCCATCTTATCCATAATAAATCCATTCATCCATGAACCATTTTATCAATCCATTTGCATATATGCATCCATCTTCCAAGTTATCTTGATCTTGACAAAGTTTGGTGCACACTTTACACTTGCTTATGGTAAACATCTTGACATGGGTCATTTTCATTGATCCTATCCCATCCAACATTATCTGAGCCATGAAACATTATCCAAATGAGAATTCTTTATTTGGGAACCTTATATTATCACAAGAATAATCCATATCCATCCAACCCTACACCCATCTAGGCATCCATCCATGACATTTTAAACATTTCTAGACACTGGGGGTAGATATTTACATCTTGCTTCAGGAATAAATCTTGATCTATATCCTCCAACTTATGTAGTGACCCAAACATTGGCAAACATGAAATCAAATTGGTCAAAGAATTCGTGAGCCAAAAATCCAAATCACTAGCCCATGGCATATTTTGACGAGAATGATGTTCCTTATCAAGCTTCATCTTTCATCAAACATCGATCGAAACAATCAATATCAGTTGTATCTAACGTGTTCTTCAACATCACATCAAATCATCCAAAACCAACTTTTGTTCCAAATCAAGCTTCAAAATCATGATTAATCAAATCCAATCAATCCATCATCATCTTGGGATATCCATCCTAATCCTTGTGTTTCTTAAACACTATCCTTGCATTGTTGTGTATCCTCAATAATGTTATCATCATCAATCCATCAATTAGATCAATGAACCTTAGCTTGGTTTTCGACAAGATCCCAAATAGAGCAATGATATCATCACACAAATCCATATCCAAATCATCCAAATCATGCGAAAAATCCAAAAACATTCAAAAAATCACGTGAAAATCCAAAAACATCCAAATCATATCAAAAATCCAAAAAAATAGATAAAAAAAGAAAGAAAAAGTCAAAAACATGGAAGTCGAACTACGTGGTCTCTACGTGTATTACGTAGGCAAGGCTA
>VDFB02091086.1:0-56679 GCA_007258455.2 Sequoia sempervirens
AAACAGTCACTATCATGAGTGCAGTCAATAGGAGTGTAACTGTTAAAGGTCTTGGAAAAGAAATTACATCAAATTATTCATCAAAACATTATTCCAGGCATTAGCAACTAGACTATAGAAAAAAATATAGAAAATATTTTTGGGTGATGCAGGATTGCTCTCACAACCCAAGATGCTCCTGCATCACTTGTCCAACCTTCCTCCTTTGAATTTTTTGGAATTCTTTTCATACGTCCAATTTATACTTCCTGACTTGTTGGTATTGTGGTACATACTCTATTTGACTCAATTGTAGTAGGGTTTTACAAAGTGTCTCAAAATTGATGTAGTCAATCTCTATTAGGGGTGTGTGAATGTATTTGTGCACATATTTTGTGTATGTAAAATCTACGCGAACCTTTTTAGAAGCCCCTATTTGGATCTACCTCCATCGCTTTATATGGTAACTTCTTATATTTTGGCCTTGGTTTAAGAGATAGATCAACTAATTTTGGGGCTTCAATTATAGCATAAGGTAATTTGTATTTGGGTGTAGGGGTGTCAGCTAGGGTATTGCGAAAATGAGCTTTGAATGAGTGAGAGTGAGCAAGAGTAAGAAAAGTGTATTCCATTAAATTTGTTTATCCATTCTTACCTTCACATGCTTTTTTAGTCATTATATTTCCACAACTTGGTTTATTTTAGTGATTTACTTTTTATGTTACATATAATACAATGGTTGTTTATAGAATTTTACTTTTCAACTAGTAGGTTGATGATAATTTTTTAACTTGGAACCATTCACATAACATTAAAATGTTATTAGATCTTTGACTCTTCAAAATGGTGTCACCATCTCTAAGGATGTCGATATAGTGGATGTTGTTGTTTCTTAATTTCAAGAAACTCTAACTGGTCCATTTTAGGACTTGTCTAGTTTGGAGGAGATAATTGATGTTATCCCTTAAATTTTGAATGACAAGATACTCAATTTTTTGAAAAAGAAATATCTTCAAAAGAATTCAAGTTTGTTGTATTCTCCTTTGGAACTTACAAATCCCCCTAGACCTAATGGGTTGCCCCTTCCTTCAAAAAATTTTGGGATATAATTGAAGAGGATCTTGTTATGGCAACTCATGACTTCTTCAGAACAAGTAAACTCCTTGGGCAACTCAATGCTACTTTAATTTCCTTGATTCCTATTAAAAAGTGAGGTCTCTTCTATATCTAATTTTAGACCTATCAGCTTATGTAATACAGTCTATAATATTTTTTTCTAAATTGATGGTTAGTACAATAAAACCTATGTTACATAGATTGATCACTAGTAACCAAAAAGGTTTTGTGTTGGGGCGCTAAACCTTGGATGTTGTTTTGACCACGCATGAATATATTTATTCTACAGAACACAACAAAAAACATGGAATGGTGCTCAAACTAGATGTTTCTAAGGATTATTATAGAGTTTCTTAGTCATTCTTGTTTGTTGTTTTGAAAAAAATTGGGTTAAAAGGTAAAATTATGAAACTTATTACTGCCTTTATTACCACTCCTAAATTCTTTGTGTTGATTAATGGGGTCCCCAAAGGTTTATTTTCTAGTGGTAGAGGTCTTAGTTAGGGAGATTCGCTATCTCCTTATATGTTTATTTTAGTTGCAGAAGTCCTAGGAAGAAACCTTCAAAAGCTTATTAATGATGGGTGGGTGAAAGGGATAAATGTTGCTTACTCCCTTCCCCCCTCTTTGCACAAGCATTTTATGGATGATGCCATACTTTTTGGAGTTGCTTCTATTGTAGAAGCTAAACACTAGAAAGGCCTTCTTGATGATTATGTTAAGGTGTCAAGTCAATATATCAACTACAATAAAAGTATGCTTTATTTTTCACTGTTGATCCCCATCTACATGAAAGGATAGTGAGAATTCTTGAATATCAAATTGCTTATCTCCCTGCTACATATTTGGGTCTCCTTATATCTAGAAAAAACTCCCTTATCATTATTGGCTAAATATTTTGGAGAAGCTACAACATAAGTTGGTTGGCTGGAAAGGGAAGTTTCTCAGTCAAGCTAGTAAACTACAATTATTGAAAGACTCAATCCAAAATATCCTGGTCTTCTATCTCTCTTTATTTAAAATCCTTTCCCATATGGCAGATTAAAAATATCAAATCCAAAAGAATTTCCTTAGTCTGGCATGGAGGAGAAATAAATAATTGCTCCTTTTAAATGGGAAAAGGTGTGTTATCCCAAATGGTAGGGGGGTTGGGTATAAGAAGGTTACAAGGGTTCAACAAGGCTCTAATTGTGAAGGTGGGCTAGAACTTTATTAACTGTACCAATGGTTGGGGATGTATTCTCAAAGCTTAGTATCTGAATAATTTGGACAATTGTTGTTTCTTGAACTCCCTTGACATCCCCCATGGTTTGATTGTTTGGAACAACCTTTTGAAAATCAGAAACATAATCAAACAAGGTCTTCTTAGGAATGTGGGAAATGGAAAAAAAAGTCAACTTTTAGTATGACTCTTGGCTTGAGGTTTTTTCCCTCTCCTCTCTCCAAAGCTTGGATATCATCAAAGAGTTTCTTATAAGATAAAATGGTGAAAATATCCATAACTACATTGATTTGAGAGGCCTAAAACTTAAAAGGAATAATTTTGGGGAAAAACTAGCTAGTAGAAGGATTCTCAAAAGTGAAAGATAGAAAATTAGTAGGAAGAAATGGGGCATATCAAGTAGTATATAGGATATTTTAGATTCTTCTCCATCAATAAAGAATACTATTATGTTTGGGTGATTACCCCTCCAGGCTCCTTCTCGATTAGATTGACTTACTCCTTATTGAAGCATAGGAATGAGTAAAACAACTTCTATTGGTCTATGATTTGGAACAATAAATTAATCCCTAAGATAAATTATTTCTAGTGGGTTGTAACCCACAAAAAAATGCTCCCATAGACAATTTGAACAAAAGAGGATTTCAGATGGCTAACAGATGCACCCTATGTTATAAGGAGGAAATTTTTTATCATATTCTCTTGCATTGTTATTTTTTTAGAGATGTTTGGACCAAAGTTTTGTATAACCTCATTTTAGAGTAGATCTTCCCTAAGACTATAAAATATTTTATTACCTCTTAGCATAGAATTTTCCCTCTTCCTCATACTATGATAAAACACTAGAGAAAAATCCCTCCTATTGCTTCTTGGGGCATCTAGAAAGAAAGAAATAATAGGATTTTTGGGGAATCATCAAAAATAGCAAAGATGTCTTTCAAAGTATCCAAACCAATCTAAGGGATAATATTGATTATTTAAATTTCAAAAATGCTAAGATTGGTCCCTCTTCTGTTGAAATTAGGATAAAACAAAATTGGGGCATAACCCAAGATATTACTAAGATCAAATTGAGAAAAAAATTATTAAGAAAAATGGTAAAATGGAAACCCCTTGATAAGGACTGGATAAAACTCAATTTTGATGGTTGTTCAAAGGGTAACATTAGATATGTACCTATGGGTGGTGTCATCAGAGAAGAGCAAGATTTTTTGATTGAGTGGTTTGTTAATTATATTAAGAAAAAATCTAGTAACGAGGCCAAGGCTACTACAGCTTGGTGGGAGTTATCTAGAATAATGGATAAGGGATACTGCAATGTCAAAATTGAAGGGGATTATAATTTAATTATTCAAATTTTACAAGGGAAGGATCACTCTACATGAAGATGGAGGAATGTAAAAGAATGATAAGAAGATTTTTTATCACTAAAATCAAACACATCTATAGAGGAGGTAACTCGGTTGTGGATTCTCTCACTAACAAAGGCTTGGGGTGTTTGCACTAGAATTACTAGCTCTTTTAGTATCTATTGCACATTGTGAAAGAGAATGTTTTTGTTGAAAGATTTAATTTAAGAGTCCAACTATGTGAATGAAATGGAAATTTATCTTGTATTGAATGGATGATTCAGTTGATTGTTGGAATCTCATCTATTGGTTTAATGTGATGGTTGTACTTTTGGTGATGATAACTCTCCCTCTACTTAGTGTTATTAGTGACAAGCATTTCTCTCATGCATGATAAGTTAATGATGTATTTAAAAAGATTGATTTGGATTTGTCTTCATACTTCTCCCAGGGGTGAGATTTAGATTCATGATTATGAAGATATGGAGTTTTTATTCTCATAATTACAAGTGATATGGGAAGAATCAGTAACATATTTGGACCTATGGATGATATTGATTATGACAAGTGGAGGATGATGGGACTTATTTATGTCATCTTTTTTGTGTGGTGGCAGAGTTATATTAAGATTGTTGCTAATTTTGTCTGTTCCTATTTCAAGTCCAAAAATAGTAAGAGAACTTATTCTAGGACCTTCTACTATGGATATGAAAGAAACAAAATTATTGTGACTAAAATGGGGGGGCCATGCGAGAGAATTGAACTACAGTCTTTCGAGGCCTAAATTAGAATTTTGAGCTTTGGGAGCTCTTTGAAAAAATAGGATGCTCTCCTTTTTTCAAATCTATGAAAGTATTTAATGATAAATTAACTTCCAAGTTCATCAATTTTTGGTAGAAAGGCGTGTTCACTATTGGCATGTGAGATTCAAATTCATGGAGGACCTCATTGGAAAAGATATAGGTCTGAGATATGATGGAGAATGAATAGAGAAGAAGAGTAATGGGAACTTGAAATAGTTATGGAAAAATTCTTGGAGAAAAGGGAAAAGTTGGTTAATTATCAAAATGGGTACAATAAGGAGAGATTGTCAATAACTTGGGGATTGGTAAGTTTCCATGTCATAAAATATTTTACTTTAGAAGGTTCATTCTAGACCATTCATGGATACCTCTTTCCTATTTTAAATCATATATGGCACGGGTTAAATATTAATTTACCATTCTACCTTCTTTCGTCTCTCCAAAGTTGCATTATTTTTGGGGCTTACCCACCCCTTCACTAAGGATTGATCATCATGTGTTGTATAAATACAACCTCTTTATTACTCCAAAAATAAACCTTTAGGAAGGCATAGCACTATGAAAATTAAGGAAATTGAACCCTCCATTTTGTCTACCTCTGTTAACCTAGAAGCCCTAGCTCAAGTCTCAAGCTTAGAGGAAAAAAATTGCTAAAACCATCAAGATGTCCCTTGGGTTTGATACCCTTCCTAGTCATCATGATCTCCTCATAAAAACCTTGGAAAAAGAAAGGGTTTGGTATTTCTTGATAAAAAGTACTCCTCAAAGCCTCTTATTGATAATACCCATACCTAACTCAATGAGAGTCTTCTTGTACTTGAGGTCTCCCCAAAAACAAGTAAATTCCCCCCTCTACCATTTCTACTAAAAACAAAAAGAAAAAAAATTGTGATATTGTGTCTAAAGATAGCCCCATCAACATTTTAAATGTTGAAGGTGATTTGAACTCCATGCTTATGCTAGAGAATAATCACCCACTATCCTTAGTGGGTAGAAGATCTGCTAGGTTGGCCAACCAACCGGTTGTGAGGACCTCTTCTATTTCCGAAGGTAAAGAGATTGCCCCCTCCTCACATTTGGAGAGTGACGATTATGTAATACCCCTCGTGTTGTTGATACTCTTCGATACTCTTATGTGTTGGTTTTGGACTTGGTTTATGATGGTGATTAGTTCACCAGATTGGTTGTGTGTGGACTCATAGTTTGGTTGGTTTGCTACACTTGACATTACTTATGATGTTTGATGATACATTATGTGGTGATTATATTATTTGGTTATGCTATGGTTTTCTTTAATAATATATATGGTGATGTTGTGATTCTATGTTGCTATGGTTTTTGATGTGTTTGCTAGTGAGTCTTGGTGAAAGGACAGAGTGGCATCACTCGCTCGCGAGTGCCCTGCTACCCCATGATTACCTTTCACGGTGTGTCTGTAATGGAGATTTACATGCTACTTGATGTTTGTTTCTATGCAGGATGCAGGTACTGGACACCAACTCCACCTGTATTCTAGGTCTGAGTGTGTCCCATGAACTCAACGGGTATGATGTTGAAAAGGGATTTGATAAGGAAGTGTCCCCGTCCCAAGTGTGTCACCTCGTTGTGAGTCTTTCGATGTCATGGTCTTGACCTTGTCCTTGTTTCAGTATTGTTTGTTGTTGATTATTTATTTTATTTGTGGATAGTTGTTATTTAATTTATCTTTATTTTATATGGGATTAATTAATGTTATTTTGTTGATATGATTAGTTGTACGTAATTGTAATTCAGTTAAATGTTGGATTTAAATATTGTAAATTAAAATTTATTTAATTAATTAAAAGGTATAGATTAATTAATTTAAATAAATAATGTTTTATGATAATTGTAAAAGAAAAATTCAAAATATTAATATTATAAATCTAATGATAATATCATGTGAGGATAAATGTGAAAATAATGAATTTTTAATTAAATTTGTGAGATAAATGTGAGCTTTTAAAGCAAGAAAAAGGAACCAATGCATGTTGTGGATTTTTGGAAAAGGAAGAGCTTTATTTATTTTTCTTTATTTTTATTATTGTGAGAGGAAGAAGTTTCTCCAGACAGGAATGGTTTTTGTTTTTTTGGAAGAAGTAACAACAGTGGGGGAAAAATATGTGTGTGCTTCTCTGTTAAAAAAGTTGTTCTTTGTAAGGAAAAATATAATATTGATCCAGAAGTTAGTTGAAAGAAGGAATTGGAGAAGGAACTACAGAGGAAGTTTGTTTTCGAAAGAGGAAGAAGGGTTGACATGTTTGAATTCGACATCAAACGAAGGACTCCAAGTTCTTTTTGATTTATTAATTCTTTTGTTTTTTATAGTTTTGTAAGGGAAATAAAAATCATGTCTACCACACTCAAAATTGATATCTATGTTTGAAAGAAGGTTCTGTTGTTGAAAATTTGTTTGCGTCAAACTTTTAAATCTTCTGTAGAAAACTATTGAGAAACCCTCTAAACTCTCTTCAACAAAACTAGTTATGAAATTCTTGATTGGAAAAGAAAACCAATTTATTATGGGGATTAAAATTGTATGCCCAGATTTATTTTGCGTCTAGAGAAAAACTGGACTGCTGTTCATATTATTTATTTTATATTTTGTGGGCAAATATATATATATAGAAAATAATATATATATACATATACATATGTTTATATTTTGTCTTTTAAAAATATATATATTGCAACTAAGAATCTAGGTTTCTAGTGTTTCTATTTTAAAAATATATATATTTATATATATATATATATATGGGAGTGGTCGGTTGTTGCCGTACCACCCACGACCCTCGTGGTTCTTTGCATGTGGAGGCTATGGCCTCCCACAAGGAGTACCATTACCATCGGGTGTTGGTTTTTTTTATTATAAGTTTTTTTTAAATTCAATTTTATTTAAAAAAAAATTATAATATATATATATAAATATATATGTGTATATATATATTAATATATATGTGTATATATATATGTATCGTTGTAAATTACAGTGAATTATATGGCTAATTTTATAATGTGATTTAAATGCATGATTTTTAATATATGCTTTATTTATATATACATCTATATGTACATATGTATGTACATGTAAAAGTGTATATATATATAGATGGTTATATATGCGGAAATCGTGGAACAATTAGATAATGTTAAAATTTGCAATGTTGGATATTTTAGTGTGATCGATTAAATTAGGAATAAGCTTTGTGGTTTAAATTAAGTTGAATGTTCTCGAGTGAATTAATTTATTTATTTCTTGGTGAAATTACGGAATATGTTATATGGTGTTGTTTGAATTATAGCTTATTCGTGCACGTAATTGTTTACTCTTGAAATTTTCATTGAGTCAATTATGGTTTTCTCTTAATTAGGATTATGTCTTGTGGGAAAAACCCTTAAGTTAGTTATCCTTCTATAGGAGCTTAAGTTACTTGTTAGGGACTTCTAGAGGCATGGAGAAATGATGTGTATTTATTATCTTTTAATTTGATATTTGTCCCTATTTTTTACTATAGTGGTGATCTTGAGTTTACGTTTGGGTTGTACCTTTTTTTATGGGTGTTGATTCATATGATTTTGGTGAGATGGTTTTTCCTCACGGTCGTTCTATTTTGTAGTTCAATTTTCTTGTTGGTACAACCCCTTGGTATTGGATTTTATGTTTTGGGTTCTAGGGAGAGTGGCTCTACGTGGGCACCGGCAGACAAAGGGGCTGTCAGGATAACTCACATTAGAGTTAAAGTAAAAATTGATAACCTAATTAATTAATTAGGGGATGGATAGTAAAAAATTAATAAGATAATTATGGATGTCTCGTCCGTCTGTTAGGGCTTTCATAGACTAAAGGTGGGCCGAGAAGGTCGTGGTTGGCAAGATCATTGCCTTGTCTCCACGAGAGGTCAATGGTTCCGCATGAGTCACCCTATGGGGCCAACACCTAGAGAGGTTGTCAGGTTAACCATAGATGGGGGCAGTGCCTAGAGAAAGGTAGTCAGGATAACCCATGTAGAACTGTGCGATGACACTCTCCTCTAGCATTCCCTTGAATTGTTTTTTTATTGCTAGCCTCTGGAAGTGGTCTTTTGACATTATGTTTCCTTTGTGTTTACGTTTTATGTTTGGATGTGCTTGGTCGAGGATCCTTCCTTATTTACTCCGAGCACGGGGGTGGTCGGGTGGAACGTGCTACACACCCCATTGGGTCCCCTGTGATGCAGTTGTACCATTCAATGCAGAGTTTTGCAAATGTAGTTTGATCCAGGGTTCATATGTTACCAAATGTATATTTGTACTCTAGATGTATTTTATGTATTGATGTATCACTCTCACGTGCGTTGGGAAGACTTATGATGTAATTTTGTATATGTGTTCATTAAGATGTACTAGCAAACTGATGTAATGTATAATCAGACCATGTAAATCATTCTAGAACTATAGTTTGTAAATACTTTTAATGTTATGTTGTATCTGTGGAAATATGTACTTTATATTTCCATGTTTAATTTATTGTAATTTGCATATATGGTTTTATATGGAATATTCCTATCACATTGTTTTTTCTAATGAATGTTTAAATGAAGATATGTGAATGAATGGATTACGTTAGCAGAATTGGCAATTACATGTATCAACTTTGTTATGGGATAGATTGCATAATTTCACCTCATGTACCCCAAGGGACTTAGGTTTTTAATTTGTAATCATTAGCTATGTTAATTGCATTAGTAAACTTAGTGTCTATTCTTTATGTTTTAAAGAAAGAAAAAAATTATTGTGTTTTAGTTGTCCTTTGGGGTTTGCGCGACGGGGCGTTATAGATTATGAGGATGAGGAATTAATTCCTTAGCCAGAGTTGTTTAAGGATAGCTTCCCCTTTGAGGAAAGGATGGATTTGTTGTAAACTGATGCATTAGAAGATTAGTTAGAGGAAATGGAGGAGGAGTTAGGTTCTGGTAAAGAAAAGAAAGAGCTAAATGGTGATGGAAAAGGTGAGGTTGATAAAGAGGAAGAATCCAAAGAGGTCCTTGATGCTGAAGAGGAGGAAATTGAGGATGATGGGGATAAAAAAGCTAAGGAAGACAATAACTAGGTGGTTGAAGAAGAATTTTTTGTTGTTCCTCGACACAATGATCAAAAGGTGGCTAATAGTGTTATGATTAGTGAAAAGGGGATACCCTCTCATTTTAAGTATCAGTTGGAGAAGTTACACTAGGAGGTTCAAAAGTTGAAAGCCACTAATAAAACTAATTAAGAAAAGATTAAAATTATGGAGAAGGCTATTTGCAACCTCACTAAGGTTACCCAAAGTATCATGTTGAAATTTTTTATGGGGACGGTGTCAAGAAAGTCCAAAACAAATAAATAGAAAAAGAAACTTGGAGTGGATGAAGACCCCCAGATGACTAAAGATAATGATAGACAAAGAATTTACCACCTGATGATGATTGGGTGGCATTTTTGGATGCTTTATTGAATAAATAGGACCTCATTAACTAAGTTTTTTGTGCCCCTGGTGTTGTTTCTTTGTTTGTATATTTTGTTGTTCTCTGGCAGCTTGGTTTTTTTGTTGTTTTATTGTTTTTAGCGGGCTTGCATGCCCTACAGCTTCTTCTACTAGCCTTCATGACTCTAGTCTAATTTTCCTTTATTAATATCTTAAACTTTTGGGTCAGGGCCCTTCTTTCTTGCTTATTTAATCAAAAACATTGAAGTATTTTTCCTTCAAGTGTGCTTAACCTAACTACACCTAAATTTGAAATTTCATCTATGCAGTATGGTCCTAGCTATCTAAACTTAAAATTTCCTTTTTTCTTGAATTTTCAATCATACAGTAGCACTATATCATCTTTGTAGATTTTTTTTTCTTAATTTTCTATAATTTAGGATTTTTTTTTGCACTCCAAGTTTTTTTGTAGACTCCAAGAATCAAGTAGCCTTCTATAAACTGTAGTGCACTTTGTAAAAAAAATTCACGTGACCAGTGATGATGGCACAACACACCCTCTGATACCATGGGGTGGGGGGAGACTAGACCTCATGACCTCTTTCCTACAACATGATGCTTTAGCCAATCGAGCTAGGCCCCCCACCCCTGTGGTTGCACTCTAAGTTATGATGATACACTGCAAGTATTTTGTTCTCATCTAATTTATTAAGATCTTATAATATTTTTCTTAATGAATCTTCCACATTCAATTATAAATAAGTGTGGTATAAAAATTTAAAATAATGAAGGTTAAAGGTAAGGTAGTGTATAGTCCATATACTATCTCAAACAGAGTGAACTTGGTAGACCTCTTATAGGTTGTTCTATATGTCCATAGTATAGCTAGAATCTTGGCATCCCAATCTATTTTGTTGCTATTGGAATCTTTTTAATGTAGTCCCTATAATTTTGTTAAGTGTCTCACCTGTGCTATTAGTTTATGGATGATATGGAGTACTCCTATTGTGTGTGATCATAAAACTACTCAAGAGATCCACAATTACCTTATTTACAAAATTGTTGCCTTGATCACTTGTGATACTTAGAGGACAACCAGATCTTGTTATTATATTTTTATATAGGAATTTTGTAGCAATTTTAGTTGTACAATCTTTAGTTGACTCCACTTTTTCCTATTTTTTTAGGTAAATTCTACCCTAATGATTATGAAACTAGATTTTGTGTATTTTGTGGTAGGATCAATAAGTCATATGAAATCTATTTCCCATTTTTTAAATGGTATTTGTGTCAGGATTGAACACAAGGGCATATCATCTCTTGTGGTAGGTATTCCCACTCTTTGGCATATGTCACATAGTCTCACATACCTTTTTGCATCTCTGAGAATTGTTGGCCACCATAGTCAAACTAGTTTGACCTTCTTTGCAATGGCTTCTCTAGAATTGTCTTCTTAAAATTCCTTCATGGGATTTCTTGAGTATTTTTTCTCTTTCATGTTAAAATACCTCTCTTCTTATGATATCACCTCTCCCAATTACGTGTATTTTTTCCTCAATCAATGTAATGATTTAAAGAATTATGAGAAAATCTTATATTTTACTTGTGATTTGTTCAATGGGAATTATCTTATGGATAGTGAGCTTGTCATATCATAAAGTTATTCGGGTATCACAATAACCCTAAATATATTTACACCAAGAAAATATTCTTTTAGGTTGTCCAATTCTTCTCTTGTTTCTATATTGGATAGGTAATTATAGCCTTGATTATTATTTCTTGGTTTGATAAAATATTAAAATTAAATTCTTGAAATAATAATAATCATCTAGATATTCCTCCTTGTGTCACCAATATGTTCAATAAATATTTTAGTGGTTATGGTCTATATAAAATGTAAATAATGTAGATAATAATTAATGTCTAAACTTCTAGAGTGCATACACCATTGTTAATGCTTCTCTTTCTATGGTAGTGTAATTATTTTCTTCTCAAGAAAATTTGTGTCTTGCAAATGCTATGGGTGGTCTTTATTTCCTCTGGGTTGTGCCAAGACTATGCCTATTACTATTCTAGAAGCATCTACATGAACATGAAATGGTGATGTCCAATTTGGAAAATTTAGTATGGTCACTTTAACTATCTTTTGTTTTAAAGTGTCAATGATTGTTGAAATTTTTCATTCTATTCAATTATCTTATTTAATTTTTTCTTTAAGAGTTCTTTTGGATAGGATCTAATGTAAGTCATTTTATGATTTTTTGGTGGTAACCAATGTATCCTAGAATATTTTTTACATCAAATTATGTCTTTGGTGGTGGTAAGTTCATAATTAGTGCTACCTTTAATGGGTCTACCTTAAGTTACTTACATATTATATGTCCTAATAATATACCAAAAGATACCACAAAATAAATTTCTTCAAATTTATGGAGATTTGTAGGCTCCTACATTTATCCAACATCATGTAGAGTGCTTGGGAATGTTATTCACCAATCCATACATTGTCTATTCATCGAAGTATACTTCTAGGACGTCATGAATAAAATCTTTAAAAACAATTCGTCATGATACAATTGAAAATTTTTGGTGAACTTTTTATCCCAAAGGGAATGGTTGTATACATAAACAAGCCTCACTCAGTTACAAAAGTTGTTTTGGGTTGATCTTCATCTGAAAAAACCTTCTGTAAAAGAGTATACTTCTCTTCTAAAAATTGATTCTAAGATTTCTTCTATAAAAGTTGTAGGGAATCGATCATATATGCATGCTTTATTCAATTCCTAAAATTCTATGTAAATTATTATCTTTTGTCCTTTTATTTTGAATCACCATTGGATGTATCCATTTTGCATCCTCTACTAGCTTTATGATCCCTACAACCAACATTTTGTTAATTTATATCTTAACTTTCTTCTATACGTTGGAATTTAATCTGTAGGGTCTCTTGTTTTCCATGTTTTCCCTTCTTTAAGTTGGATCTTTGTTATACATGCTTCTTCTTTGATACATTTTAGTTCTATGGACATATAGTGACAAAGGTTTTAATATTCAGATAATATGTTTGTTTCTTGAATTATTAATTTTTCTTCACAATAATCTCCTATCTTATCTATTTTGGGAAATATTTGATAGTTATGCTTTCTTCGTGTATTTTTAATGATTGATTTTAATATTTCTCTTTGGATTCATTATGTAATATTATATCCATTTTTAATTTTTCACCTCTATGTCCGATTGTGGTTTTTCACCATTTTCCTCTCAGTGTGTAGTGTAACACCTTCCAGAATATTGATTTTGTTTGTCCATTCATTGTATGAATTTTCATATTTCCTCAATTTTGGTGGACCTAGTTTTTACTGGTGGATATACACCGTATCTTCCTCCATAGGAATAAATACAATTTATTTTATCTTGAATAGGGAAATGTGGATAGTTTTATTCAAGTTGTAAAAGGAGAATATGTGTAGGAAGTCCTATTGGAGTTCCTCCCAATCTTTAGTTTTTGCTCTTCTTTCTCAGCTGATGTACCAATTTTATGCTATGGTGTAAGCATCCAATAGAATATTTTTATATATATTAATATGTTATACTATGTTCAAGCATTCCATATAGCGATACAAATGTTCAAGTGTTTTCATGGTGAAAGTGTACCATTATACTTAGGAATTAATTGGCATTCCCCTTGTTTTGGTAAATATCTTGATTTTATTAATATTTTAAGGTGTATCATTGAGGGATACTACCCTTGTGGATATTCCACTATCTTGCTACCTTAAAAACTATTGTATTTTGTAGTTATTCTAGTCTCAATTCTTCTTTGTCAAATGTTCTTTCAATTTCTTCCTAGTATGTATTAAATTTTCCAACGCCTAAGTATTTTGGTAATTTAATATGTGAAATTCTATGAGAGATGTGGTGAAAATGTCATAATTTTTGAGTGGTGGTTGTGGCATGGAATTTAGATGTGTTTAGTGTTGTTTGCAATAGAATGGCATCATTTGAAGTAAAATCTAATGGCTTTTTCAATGTTCTATGTGCCATAATTTTTTTCTAACACCTCTAATTTTCTAGGATTGTAGCTTTGGTTTCTCTCTAAACCAAACATTTAAGACATCTTCATTGTCTATGTTATCATTACTAATATAATTTTATATAAAATACTTTAAATTTGGTTCTTCTATTGATGCTTATTTGGGTAGTTTCATTAGTGAGTATAGAATTTTGGAGTCTTCATCATTTTATTCTTCTTGTGCTACTTCTTCTATGTATGTGTTACTAATATTTATACCCAAGGGTGTGAACTATTTTATCATCATTTGCAAAAGATATTTGTTCCTTTCTTGAATCAATAATACTGTTAGAGTTTACAAAACACTATAACCTGAGGAGTGCATTGAAAGTATCAAAAGGTTCTTTCATTCAATAATTTAAAAATATATAATTTCTTTTATGATGCAGAGCATCATAACAAAACCATCAACAACCTCATTTCATCAGGGAATTTCAATCCCAATCAAATCAAAAGAATATCAAATTCTTAATTCACTTTCTTTTTCCTCAAAACTCATACAACTTATTTTGATTCTTCAATTCTACAAGACTTCAAGACAACAAGTCAGTATTCCACTTCAACAAAACCTTATTCCAAATCACAATCAGTATCCTATTGATCAAAATCAAACAAAATCCAAATTTAGGACCTTTAAAAATAGTCCATTCATTCATCATACCCATTAGCATCTATTTCCATCCAAGGAAACCAACCATGTACCTTTGCCATTACCATACTTCTTAATCATTGAAAACATCATCATTTTAATAAAAGCAAGCCAAGAACAAACTCTTATATCATTGTTTTGTCAGATTATCAAGTTTTACCATACAAACACCTCCAAAGCACATTGAACTCATAAGTCCAAAATCTCCACACTATCAAACTCTACATTCTCACTTTACCCAAGCATTGTTACAATTCTAATACCACTGTGCAAGCAAGTTTCATCACAAGACTAATCACCATTATCATTTTTTTAAACAAATCACTGTTTTAGCAGTCATTCATCAAATCCCTTTGTAAGTTTCCAAACCTTTAATCGGGTGAATCCCACAACCTAAATGCAAATACCAAGATCCAAATGCATGTTTAGAGACTTTTTAATGTCCACATCATCATAACAAATACCATCAATGATTTACCTTGAAGAAACTATCAAATTCTCAAACTATACGCTAGAAAAGGCTACTAAATTAGGCCTTATTTGCAAAGGAAGCGTTCACTAATCTCCACCAAAACATCATAAACTTTCAAACAGTCATTTTTCATATAACAAAACTTGAGATTCAATCAATTTTGAGGATTGAAAGGCTTAGAAATTGACTGTACTATTAAACCCTTGATTCTAGGGTGAAGAGCACAAAAACCAGTGAGGGTTTCTTGTATAAGATACATGAAAACCTCAAAACCTTCAGCCAATAGTTGAAACATGTGACAATACATCTGCAAAATCATTTGGAATCATCTTCTAACCCATGCACATGATATTTCTTCAAATTCCTGCTTGAAACCTCCATTTTTGAAAGGAAAACTCAGATTTTAGCCTTGTAGCAGCATCACAACTTCATGTTCTTGATTCCCTTGCACTTATCAATCCACATATAACATTTACATAATAAAAAGACTCTAAACTATCCATCCCATTGACTAGCTAAACTTATATCAATGGGATGGAGGTATATTTTCCTAAGAGACTCTCAAAATCACAGAGTGAGGATCACTACCCGAGGCACAAAAGTTGCCTTAGATTCTTTTGTTTCCTAAAAACTTAACCTTCCAATTGCTTGGAATGAAACCTAACTTTTTCCCAAGTGTATTCACACAAGAATTTAACCTTAAACTATCAATTCACAGAGAGAAACGATAAAAAGTATGCTGCTAACTCATAAACAGGGAATTTTATTTCAAAATCCAATCACAAGAACACCAAGTTCCCCTTTTCCTCGCCTTAAACTATCAATTCACAGAGAGAAACAAGAAAAAGTATGCTGCTAACTCATAAACAGGGAATTTTATTTCAAAATCCAATCACAAGAACACCAGGTTCCCCTTTTCCTCGCCTTTACATGCTTTTTATAGCTTTCTTCTCTTAGTAACTGTCTTTCTAACTCCCCATTCGGTTCAAACTACCACATGCCTCTTAATCTTCCTAATTTGTGCACTTTTGTTTACATAATTACATTATGACAACTTTCCCACCTTTTAGCAATATTTTGAAAATCCAACTATGTGACCATCTAAAACTTATTCATGATTCTAAATACATTCAAATAGGACCTCATATGACCTTGAATATACTTTACATCATTTTTCTATGACATTTTGTGATTGACTCATGAACTCATGACCCCTTACAATGAAATTTTGAACATTCATCTTTTTACAAATTTTAAAAGCATTTGATGACCAAGGTGCTCCTACACCATACAACCAACCAACTGAACCTTTCCAAGTCCCTTGGAAACATTCTTGTACCTACAAAACAAAATTAATCTGCCTTGTTCTTTTGTCTTCTTCATTTTCATTAGTCTTTGCTTTTTTCTTCACCATTTGTCTTAACTTTATCCTTGCTTTCTCTTGTCATCTTTTTTCCTTTTTCCTTTCTCGTTCTTCATTATCAAGTTCACAAACTATTTTCTCTTTCAAAAAGACATGGGACTATCCTTTTCATCTTCTCACCAATTCTTTGCTTAACCAAGGACACAGGACTATCCTTGCACACTGCTTCTTCTCCTCAGCAATCATCTTCTCAACTTATTTTCAACTACTCCCATCAATGGAGTATCCTTCATCAAGGTTGCAACTCTTCAGTGCTTCTTCAGACAGGAATCCATTAGGTTCTAATTTCAACACAACTCAACTTGCCTCACCTAGGTGTCTCTGCTTACTCTCCTTAGTCTCTTGGACTTTCTCAATGCAACTTAGATGGATAAGCACCTGCAACCAACCAACAATCTCAACCTACTGTCAGCAACAACTTAACCATAAACAAATTTCCCAGAGCATCTTCAGGCTTTGATACCAATTTGATATAGAGCATCATAACAAAACCATCAACAAGCTCATTTCATTAGGGAATTTCAATCCCAATCAAATCAGGAGAAGATCAAATTCTTAATTCACTTTATTTTTCGTCGAAACTCATACAAGTTCTTTTGATTCTTCAATTCTACAAGACTTCAAGACAACAAGTCAGTATTCCACTTCAACAAAACCTTATTCCAAATCACAATTAGTATCCTATTGATCAAAATCAAACAAAATCCAAATTCAGGACCTTTAAAAACAATCCATTCATTCATCATACCCATTAGCATCTATTTCCATCCAAGGCAGCCAACCATGTACCTCTATCATTATCAGACTTCTTAATCATTGAAAACATCATCATTTTAATAAAAAAAATCCAATAACATACTCCTATACCACTATTCTGTCAAATTATCAAGTTTTAGCATACAAACACCTCCAAAGCACATTGAACTCATAAGTCCAAAATCTCCACACTATCAAACTCTGCATTCTCACTTTACCCAAGCATTGCTACAATTCTAATACCACTTTGCAAGCAAGTTTCATCACAAAACTAATCACCATTATCATTGTTTTTAAACAACTCACTATTTTAGCAGTCATTCATCAAACCCCTTTGTAAGTTTCCAAACCCTTAATCGAATGAATCCCACAACCTAGATGCAAATATCAAGATCCAAATGCATGTTTAGAGACTTTTTAATGTCCACATCATCATAACAAAGACCCTTCAATGATTTACCTTGAGGAAACTATCAGATTCGCAGATTGTGTGCTAGAAAAGGCTACTAAATTAGGCCTTATTTGCAAAGGAAGTGTTCGCTAATCTCCACCAAAACATCATAAAACTTCAAAAAATCATTTTTCATATTACAAAACTCAAGATTCAATCAATTTTGAGGATTGAAAGGCTTAGAAACTGACTGTACTATTAAACCCTTGATTCTAGGGTGAAGAGCACAAAAACCAGTGAGGGTTTCTTGTATAAGATACATGAAAACCTCAAAACCTCCAGACAACAGTTGAAACATGTCACAATACATCTAAAAAAGCATTTGGAATCATCTTCTAACCCATGCACATGATATTTCTTCAAAACCCTGCTTGAAACCTCCATTTTTGAAAGGAAAACTCAGATTTTAGCCTTATAGCAGCATCACAACTTCATGTTCTTGATTCCCCTGCACTTATCAATCCACATATAACATTTACATAATAAAAAGACTCTAAAGTATCCATCCCATCAACCAACTAAACTTACATCGATGGGCTGGAGGTATATTTTCCTAAGAGACTCTCAAAATCACAGAGTGAGGATCACTGCCCAAGGCACAAAATTTTCCTTAGATTCTTTTGTTTCCTAAAAACTTAACCTTCCAATTGCTTGGAATGAAACCTAACTTTTTCCCAAATGTATTCACACAAGAATTTAACCTTAAACTATCAATTCACAAAGAGAAACAATGAAAAGTATGTTGCTAACTCAGAAACAAGGAATTTTATTTCAAAATCCGAT
The DNA here is from genome assembly GCA_007258455.2 of Sequoia sempervirens. Taxonomy (NCBI): domain Eukaryota; kingdom Viridiplantae; phylum Streptophyta; class Pinopsida; order Cupressales; family Cupressaceae; genus Sequoia; species Sequoia sempervirens. The sequence goes on from VDFB02091086.1 coordinate 18,540, forward strand.
CACAAGAACACCAAGTTCCCCTTTTCCTCGCCTTTACATGCTTTTTATAGCTTTCCTCTCTTATTAACTGTCTTTCTAACTCCCCATTCGGTTCAAACTACCACATGCCTCTTAATCTTCCTAATTTGTGCACTTTTGTTTACATAATTACATTATGACAACTTTCCCACCTTTTAGCAATATTTTGCAAATCCAACTATGTGACCATCTAAGACTTATTCATGATTCTAAATTCATTGAAATAGGACCTCATATGACCTTGAATATACTTTATATCATTTTTCCATGACATTTTGTGATTGACTCATGAACTCATGACCCCTTACAATGCAATTTTGAACATTCATCTTTTTACAAATTTGAAAAGCATTTGATGACCAAGGTGCTCCTACACCATTTTATTTCTAGTATATTAACTTCTACATTTTTCCAAGTTCCTAGAGTTCCTATTGATAAACCATCAACTAGACTAACATTATAGGGGGGTTTCGATAGTTTAGGTTTTCTTAAGTGTTCCCATACCCTTTATGGCATCATATTAACATATGCTCCTAAGTCAACCATTACTTGTTTAATATTCTTATGGTTGATATGTGTGTTGATCATTAATGGTTTAGTTTTCCATGACTTAGATGTTTTTGTCATTTTTCTAATGTGGTTTTGGTATTATTATTTTTTAAACTATTTGGAAAATTGATTTAATTTTTAAATCAATATTTTTTGTTGTACCAATGAGGCTAATTGTTTAAATTTTGAAGCTTTGCTTTCTAAGAAGTATGTGTAATATTTTTCTTTTTGTTGTTCTTTATTTATAATGTGTTTAGATTCTTCAATTATTTTATCATGTTCATCTTAGTCAAAAAGAAGTCTTCCTCTTCCTTTTCATCATCATCATCATTCTTTATATCATATATTGATCATTTTAGTTTTGTGATGTGTGTTCTTTATCTTGTAATTACCACAACCTTATTTTTCCCTTTATATCTAACAATGATTTTTGTTTTAGTTTCTATTTTTTCTCTTGGCACTCATTTTTTAGAGTTTCTTCCTCATCTAAGGTATAAAATTTATCTTTATCTTCTTTTTGAAATTTGTATGTCCCTTACAATGATTTTTTGGGGACTTTAAGCATTATTATGGCCCCTATTGTTGTATTAGGTCTTGCTAGCTCATCACTTTTTTAACTATGGTGGAGTGTTCTTAAAGTAATATTGGGCTCTTTCATATGTAAATAGCTAATGGTCAAGGTTTCCACAAAATGTAGATTGCTTCCTCGTATTTGACCAACACTTGTTTTCACAGTGTCCTTTCTTACCACATTTGTAGAAATTAGCATCCTCTCTTCATTGGATACTCCTATCTTTTCCTCTTCCACCTCTATAATTACTAAAGTATCTTCTATCTTTTTTTTTTCTTTTTGGTGGTGAGTTTTGGAGTGTGTTGATACTCCTTGGGTTTCTCTAGCTTGGTACCCTATTTCCATGGTCTTGATTGTATAGGGGCCTTTTTGCAAGCCCTTTAATATAGGTTATTTTTTGATCCATGGTTCCTTTTTTTTGCAATGTTGGTTACACCATGGGTCATGTTCTTCTTATTCGTATCCTTTGAGTCTAAAGAGTAACGAAGGAAAGTCATTTTTTCATTGTAAATACCACAATAGACTAATAGATTTTTCCGCAATTATTTTTAAGTCCACCCTTAACATGATAGATCTCTTCTCACCTTTCATAACTACACATTCATTTATTATATGTCCTTCTCTTGAATAGTAGGTACACCAAATATTTGTTTTGTGCTTTTGCAAATTGGTATCATATTTGGCAAGTATCTCTTGCTTAATTTTTAATTTCTCTAATTCTAACTTCAATCCCTCTATTTCCCAAGGATCTCATTAGATTTTTCATCTCTTCTCAATGTTTGGTATTCTATATGGTATGTTAATGTTAAATTTTAAAATATGTTTCAAAAATACTTCCATCAAAATATGTTTTGATTTTAGGAGTTAGTCTTGAAATGAACCAATTTATGCATTATTTCTCTGTTAGTGATCCTTATAATTTTCTAGAAACTTCTTTGAACTGTTAGTCATAATTCTTTATAGATTCATCTTCCTTTAATACCAATTTTCTCATCTTACTAACACTCCGTAAGGATTCTCGAGGATTCAAAGTTTGATAGTGTAGACACCTGAAAATGTCCTGAGTATATCGCACACTTGATTTCACTTACTAACATCATTTCTAGATTAATTCACCTAATTTATCTGTTTAATAAATAATGTCCAATTATTTAGTTAAATTCATTCAATTCTCTTATTAAATAAATAACTAAGGTTGTTTGATTAATTCGTTATAATTCATCATTTTCTCCCCTGTTGATTAAATAATATCAATATTATTCAATTAAATGTCATTCATTCCATTTGATTAAATAGTTCTTAATTGTTTAATTACAACTCCTAATTCTTCCAACTTGCACAATTAAAAAAATTTCATGAATTATTTAATTGGTTAATTTTCCTCCAATCTTTCCAACTTGCGCAAAGAATATTCTTCATGGAATATTCCTCCTTTTTGAATTTTAATTCTTCCCTCCAACTTGAAATATCTTCAACGTATCCTCCATGAATTAAGGGATCTTGTTGGAACTCCCATGGATTGTGAGCCCTTAATCTAATTCTTGATCCATGTCTCATAGATTATCAGTCATTTGATCAATCCTTGATCTGTGTCTTCATCTCTCATTTGATTTCATCCATTGATCCTCCAATTCAATCCTCACCATTGACCAATATCTCTCAAATCTATAAATACTTCACTATTTCCTATCAATTCATCCATAATTTTCATAGCAAAGTTATTATCTCAAATTGATTACTCATCTATGAGCAATTTGAGTGCATCTTTTGTGAATCAACCTTCATCTTCAAGCAAGCTTTTGCACATCAATGGATAATGCATAAAACTAAGCAATCCACATCCACATCTACTCACTATGCATCAATCCACAATGGTATTGAGAGGTTTGCATACTAATTAGGTTCAATTGCTTTGAATTTCATGTTTATTTCTTTGAATTGAATCATTTAGTCTTATGTAATTGAATCACATGAAAAGTATGCTTTTCATTGATCAATCATCTTGTTAATGGCTTTTGATTTGAAGTTATTTGGTCAAATCTAATGATTTACATGCTTACAGATTGGCTTGCCCGGTGGGACCCTAGGTACCTATCTAATCCATTTTCTTGAGTTTTTATACAATTTGCAAGTTTCAAGGGTAGCAAAGTGCTTCTATTAAAGGTTTGCACTTCCCTCAACAAAGATCCATGCTTTTGTACCTCCTAGGGAGCCTTTGTTTCTATTTTGGGGCACCTTTGTATACAAAAGGGTGCATTTGCAGTAAACCTGCACCTTTGTCATTTTTTGCAATCTTTTTGTAACATGCCAATTCTTCAACAAAGATAAATTCTCTAAGTTTTACCCTTCAAGTGAATAAACTAGGTTCATTTCCAAAGAAATAAAAAAAATTCCTTCAAAAGAGATTTAATATGTAATTTAACAACACAATAATATTTCCAAACATTGTTTTCCATTCATAACAAAGATATTTGCATGTTTTCCAAGATAGGTTACAAGTGTAACATACACAGCTTCTCAAAGCTTCCTTCGGTAATATCAGCAATAGTGGTACATTGATTTGGGAAGATTCCCTCAAACCTTGGCTGCCAACTATGGAGGAGAAGCATTACTCAAGCACTTTTCTGCCATCCATGGACTCTTATGTGGTCCCCCGCACATTTTCTATATATGGAAAATGGTCATACCCTTCAACGAAGGAGTTAGTTTGATAACCTCATAACTTTAGCCTAACTAAATTCAATGTTGTGCCCTACATGACTAGAACATGAATACATCCTATCTTGTATATCATATATATCCTATATTGTATGTCAATCATGAACTAGCATGCATAAAAGGAACATAGTGAAATTGACAATGTAATTAGTGGCACATTACACTACTTTGGCCAAAGTTTCATATAAAAAGTCATCCTAGATCACGTACACTTCCCTAGTTCAGTTTGTCTTGAGATCATTGTACACTTATACATAGGTAATCCCTTCATGAGGTAATCTTTAACCATAGGAACGACCTATTCCCCTTATGTTTATAACATATCCTTTAACTACTTTCTTACACAAATCTAACCTTATCATAAGGTTTTCTAATTCCATGAGAAACTCATGTTCTAACTCTAGTTTGGATTCACAAACTAATTGCAACAAATAACTTCATAGCTAATAATGCTTATTTGATTCCTAGTATTAAATACTAGAGTAAGCAATCACTCCTTACTATGGAGTATGTACAAACAAAAATTTGCAATCACAACGATAATGAGTAATTAGATTCTTTACTTCAACAATTTAACAACAATCTTTCCCTATACTAGCAATTCAATGACTCTCATGTAAAATAGTAATAACATACAGTCTTTTAAAATAGAAAACATAAAAGATCAGACTACATGCCTGTAAACTCTTTATTCCAACTGGCAGACTGATTAACACTTTGTTGCTTTCCAAAATCAGCTTCCCAAGCTTCTTTAAATACTCCAACTTCCTCTCAAAAGATAACTAACAATAATCTCTCACTCTATTATCACAAATATTCTCAGCTCACAAAATAAATAACTTAGATAGCAAAACAGCAAGTAAGCAAGAATGGATGGCATCCAAATGGGAGAACTAGCTCACCTATTCATACTAAAATTAGAGACAAGAATGCCTATTCATACTAAAATTAGAGACAAGAATGAATGGCATCCAAATGGGAGAACTAGCTCACCTCTTAACAACAGAATTTTGACTCAGCATACTCAAGATGAAGGTGGCAGCAATATAAACAATTACTCAGCCTATTTGAACATAGATCGACCTCATATTGTGACAGCAATGGTTTGATTGGTTCATAAAAGCACATGATTATTAACAGCAAATCAACTTGTAGCTTCAAAACTCTATTTGGTTTATGCACAATTGGCGCCACCAAATCAACTCATTCTCTATTATTTTGGTTGTGGTTTCCTTTGAAAGAATAAGTCAATTCTGGTTTATACATTTAAAGCAATAGACTTGGTCTATGTTGAATTTCATAACACTTTGCAATAGTGTTGACTCATTTAAATTTTGCTTATCGACTCATAACACTTTGCAATAGTGTTGACTCATTTAAATTTTGCCCTTGGTCTATGTTGAATTTCATAACACTTTGCAATAGTGTTGACTCATTTAAAGCAATAGACTTGGTCTATGTTGAATTTCATAACACCAGTTTACAAACTTCGATCCAACTCTATTTCATGTGTTGATATCAAAATACATGGCGCAGGTTACATTTACATATATGTGCATACTTTCAAAGCAATGCCTTAATCACTTATTCATAAATGCACTTTACCATACAGCGCTATGCGCTTAAATAAGAACATATATATATATATATATATATATATATATATATATATATATATATATATATATATATTTATATATATGTATATTTAATTATATATATATACAAATATATATTTGTATATACATATACATATATATATATATTTTTGTATATTTATATATTTATATATATGTGTATATATATATATATATATCGATCATGATAATAAACCATTTGATATCCACATGCATATTTCATGCTATCATGATAACATCATTACATGTATATATTTATATACATATATACATGTATTGATATGCATGTATGGACATTCCAATACGTCATTTGCATACACATATGTCAATATGTGTATATATGCGTATATACGCATATATCATATATATACATTACTTATGCAATCATTCATATAATTACCAATCTATTGATAGTCATATTTACATTTGACGTATATATATATAGTTGTCCATCTAATACCCTCATGCCCATGAGTATGTGGAGGTACGTGTACCTTCATATACTCATGTATGTATTAAGTCATGTATGTGAATTTATCATCAACATATATATGTATACACATATATACGTTCTATGTATATATGTCTAATCGATTACATATAAAAAGTATAAAAGAAAAGAGCTTTCATCAACCAAGCACTCAACACCAAATCAAACAAAACACTTTCAAACGAGATCATAACCAATCCAACACATGAACAAACAATGTTATGGATAGACTTGCCAATATTTGAAACAATGACTAGACTTAATCATTATATATGTGAGTGTGTGTGTGTGAGAGATCAGTTTAGGCTTTAGTTAAAGGTTTCCAAACCAAATGCCTCTCCTGAGTGATACTTTCCTCCTTCCAGAGGCTTGATCCCTGCATCTACATCCAACTCAACACATTTTCAATAGTAGTCAAACGTTCACAATATCATCACATATAGAGTGATTGCGACCGTTGGAGAGAATACTGGTTCGGTGGTGAGCTTGAGTGATTTGAATTTGAACTCAAGCCCTGGGAATCATGGTGATTTTTAGTTCGGTCAGTCTATAGATTTGGGGTTTTTTGATGCTGCAGCTGGGAAGGATAGATCGTGTGGTGTGGATGTGTTGTTGCTCTCTAGTGTAGAGGCTTGGAAGGACAGGTCATGCGGTGAGGATGTGATCAAAGATGCACTCTCTGAAGGTAAGTGTGTGTTTGAGGCCTTCAAGGAGTCTTGTGATGGTTGTCCATCGAAGGAGGTGTTTCCAAAGGATCATGGGGATAATGTGATCACTAGTAATGATGTGCGGCCCCCATCTAGGGAATCATTTGAGGCTAATTCAATTATTCCCCATATTGAGCTTGCTCCAGTGGGTGGTGGTCAGCCGACAAGGTAGTCCTCCTTGTTGGGGAAAAGATGGTTTGACCTTTTTACCTCTAAAATTAAAGTCAAAGGCGTAGCATCTGAGTCTATGTCTTCTTCTAGCATTGAAGGTGGCTTTTCCTTGTCTATTCTGGACTCTCTTATTGACAAAAATATAGCTAAAATGGATTTCTCTCTGGTTGGAAAGTTTTTAGGTCCACAGCCTAATATTGAGGAAGTCCAGACTTGGGTCCATAAGAAGTGGGCATTAAAAGGTTAGGTTGAAGTTGCAGCTATGGCTAAAGGTTTCTTCTCCTTTTCCTTTTCCTGTGATGAAGACCTAAGAGCGGTGTTTGTGAAAGGGTCGTGGTCTTTTGGGCGTCTTACCCTGGTTCTTCATCCTTGGGAACCTGGGATGGACCTGTCAAAGTGCCTCTTTCATTCACCCCCTGTGTGGGTTAAGCTATTGAACTTGCCTTTGGAATATTGGGATGAAGAAGTGTTTAAGGTGGTGGCTAACTCTTTTGGGTGGATTATTTCTATTGATGAGGCCACCCTCTCCAGGAAATGGCTAGTAGTAGCTAGATTTTGTGTCATGATTGACCAAGACACTGTGATGTCTGAGTTCTTCCACCTAAACTCAAAGGTGGGATCCTGGAAGCAGCAGATTGTATTTGAAAATCTCCCTTTTGCCTGCTTAAAATATAAAAATGTGGGTCATTGGGCTAAGGATTTCCCTGCTATGGTGGCCCTGCCCAATGTTGTTCCATAGACTAAGGTTTGGAAGGTCAAGGAGGCCAAGGATAATTTGGCTCCTTCGGATCAAGGTGAGTCAACTACTGGCAATGGTGTAGAGGGTGAAGTTAATATTGAAGATCATTTGGTCCCTCATCTTGAGGTTGACAAGGAGTCTGAGAAAACTATGGATGTGGTTGCAAGCCAATCTGTGAATCAGGATGTGGATCATGTTTCGGATACTTTGTGCTCCCCTGAATGGACTTTTCTAGATCCTTCTATTGCCCCATCTTCCCCTTTGTATCATGCATCTAGGTTGGCGGTTGGTGATGGTGCTTTCGTGGTGGAAAATACAGGGAGTAAGGATGAAGATGGTTTTATTCAGGTGAGAGGTAGAAGGAAGAAATCCTCTACTTCTCCTCCTCCTCAACCCCACAAAGGTGTTACCACAAGAAGGAAGAAAGTGGATTGTGAGTCTGATTTGAGGGGCCAAGGAAGACCCTCCCTACAAAAAAGTACGGAGAGGGATTGCAAGCGGGACATTGCAGAAGGGGTTCAGAAAACCCTTTTTGATCTATGCTCAAAGAGCACCCCCTCATCATGCAAATGAAGATTATTTCCTGGAATATCAGGGGGCTGAATAATATGCATAAACAAGACCTCCTGAAGAACTTGGTATGGGACCATAAGCCATACATTTTTTTGATCCAAGAAACAAAAATGCAGATTGATAAGTTGGAAGCTTTGAAGAATCTATTTTTTAAGGATTGTGGTTTTCATGGGGTTAGCTCTGAGGGAACTTCAGGTGGTGTTGCAAATTTTTGGAATGCTAAGTTGATTAAAGGCGCCTTGATAGCAGAAGGTTTTAATCATGTGGAGACAAAGTTTTTCTAGATTAGGGATTCTTACTCTGGGTTATTTCTAATGTGTATGCTCCTAATCTGAAAAGAGCCAGGAAGAAGTTATGGGATGATCTTGGGTATCTTAGGATTAATTTGTTGGACAGCCCCTGGCTTGTGATCGGAGAATTTAACACTCCTTTGTGTGATAACGAGAAAGTGGGTGGTTTGCAGGCCATCTAGAGAGCCATCTAGATCTTATATTGTTCATTGATGATAATTCTCTTATTGATGTTAAGATGACTAGAGCTAAATATACTTGGTCTAATAGGTGCATCGGTGTGGATAATATACAAGTTAGACTAGATAGAGCTTTAACATCAGTGTCCTAGTTTGTGGATTTTGCTTGTTCCCTGTCTTCTATCACGAGATGTGGGTTTGACCATTTCCCTATCTCTTTTGTTGTTGATAGCCTTGGTGGTAAGAAACATTTTCCTTTTCGGTTTGAAGCTATGTGGTTAAGGAACCCGAGGTTTATTTATTGCATTAAGAAATGGTGACAAGTGAACATTGACGGTTGTGTGATGTTCAGAGCTGCCAAAAAATTGATTTTTGTCAAAAGAAATCTCAAGAAATGGAATAAAGAATCATTTGGTCATATTTTTTAATCTAAGAGCTCTATTCTTCAAAATTTGGATGGTATTCAGGATACCATTTAGTCAAAAGGATTATCAAAGGATCTCCAGTTGTAGGAGGATGGCCTTCTTGCACAACTACATGATATTGTTGCTAAGGTGGAATTATTTTGGAGACAGAGATCTCATGCTATTTGGTTGAAGTATAGAGACTACAACTCTAAGTTATTTCATCTCACTGCCCTCAGGCATAAATCATCTAATAGAATCTCCTTGATTTTGGCTGATGGCTTGTTGTTGGAGGATGAGGAGGCTATTAGGAGAGTGGTTGCTAGTTTCTTTGAGCAGATCCTAAAGGATGATCTGACTTGGGACCAAAATTGTGTGGAAGCTTTGTTGGAGGTCATTCCTAAAGTTGTTTCAAAGGTTGTGAATAAGGAGCTCACTGCTATCCCTTCAGCCTTGGAAGTAAAGGAGGCAGTTTTTTCTTTTGAGGGAAAAAAGACCCCTAGGCCTGATGGTTTTCCTTTTCTGTTCTTTCAGTCATGTTGGGAGATTGTTTCGGAGGATGTGATCAATGCCACCAAGGAGTTCTTTGGGTCCAGAAGATTACTCAAAGATTTTAATGTGACATTCATCATCCTGATTCCCAAATCTGTTGATGCTAACAACTTTGGTGAGTATTGCCCGATCAATCTTTGTAATTCTCTTTACAATTTTTTTTCAAAAGTGCTTGCTACTAGACTACAAAAATTCCTTTTGGGCCTAATCTCTAAGCATCAAAATGGTTTTGTTAAGGGCCTTCAAATCCTTGATTCTATTATAATTGTGCATGAACTTGCTCATTCTATTAATGCTTCTAAGAAAATGGGCTTCTTCCTAAAGTTGGACCTTCTTAAAGCTTATGATAGGGTGAACTGGAGATTTCTATTGAAAGTGTTGGATCGCTTTGGTTTCTATAAGAAGTTTCTTTAGCTTGTTGAACAGCTTATCTCTTCTTTTTATTTTGTTGTGCCAATGAATGGTTCTCCCTCCCTTTTTTTTGGAGCTCCTGTGGGCTGAGATAGGGAGATCCTATCTCCCCGTTGCTCTTCGGCTCTTGGAAAAAATATTTAGAAGGATTTATCTATTGGATCTCTAAAGGGCCTCTCTCCTTCTTCTAGATGTGATCATGTTACCCATCAACAATTTTTTGATGACACAATTTTGATGGGTGAATCCTCTTTTCATGAAGTTAGATTTGTTAAGAGGCTGATTGAGGATTACGAGAAGGCGTTTGGTCAAAGGATTAATATCCCCAAGAGTCTTTTATTTCCTTAACACACCTGAAGCTTTGCAGCTAAAGCTTGCCATAATTCTTTCACGCAATAGGGGTGATCTCCCAGCTACTTATTTGGGGCTTCTTTGTGTATCTCTAAGATCCTGGAGTCCTTCTAGTTGGGTCTGCTAGATAAATTCAGTAGAAAGTTGGTGGGTTGGAAAGGTACGCTCCTCAGCCAGGCAGGAAAGATTAGTCATTTCTTCCACTCTCCAAAATTTACCTTCGTATGCTATGAGTCTCTTTAGAATTCCTATTAAGATTGAAGATAAAATGGAACAAATAATGAGAAGATTCTTATGGTTGGGTGTTGAATCCAAAGCTAGAATTCCTCTTGTGGCATGGGATTTGGTGTGTAGACCAAAGAAATGGGGTGGGCTTGGCATCAAAAATTTAAAAGCTTTTAATAAGGCTCTCCTATCGAAAAAAATGTTTGGAGGCTCCTGAATGGGGAAGCGGGGTGGGCTTCTCTGGCTAGTAATAAGTATTTGCATGGCATTGGGAGACCCTAGAATTTGTTGACCTATGATGATGTTCCCTCTGGTTCATGCTTTTGGAGGAATATTGTTCCCTGTAGGGATTTTATTGCTAATGGTCTTAAATGGTTGTTGGGTGATGGTACAAGTATTCTCTTTTGGGAGGACACTTGGTGTGATGTGAAACCTTTAATCAATCTTCCTTGGGCTCACCCTATTGTTCCTATGTGCAAATGCCTTTTTGGAAATAGGGTGGAAGATTATTTTCAAGATGGGGAGTGGAAAAACTTACAGGACTAGGATTCATCATTGAAGGTTTTGAAGGACTTCTTGTGTAATGTTCGTATCCCCACTTTTCTGAGGCCGGATAGGGTTGTTTGGGCCCCTTGTGCTAGTGGTAATTTCTCAGTGGCTTCTTCCCTTGTGAATTTGATGGAAAATATTGACTCTCTTCCCTTTTGGGGGATGTTATGGAACAAGAAGCTAATTCTCAAAGTGAATGTCTTCTTATGGTTGCTTATGCAAGGTAAATTCTTAACGCAGGACAACCTCTATAAAAGGGGGTTTGTGATTCCTAATAGATGTGCTCTTTGTGAAGCTAATGGTGAAATTGCATATCATATCTTTCTTGGGTGTGTTTTTTCTTCTCTTTGGAGAAAATTTCTTGGTCTTTGGAATCTATATTGGATCTTCCCGAACTCTCTTGATAAATTTGTTGACTAGTGGAAATGCCCCTCCACCTCCCCTATTCTCTGATGGATATGGGAATTGATGGCCCCACATATTGTGTGGGGGTAATGGAAAGAATGAAACAACAAAAAAAATTGTGATTCTAAGCTAAAAGTTGGTAGTCTTTTCATCAAGATTCGTCAAGAAATTTTGGAGAATTCCGCTCTTATAAACCTTGATTCTTCTCGATGTGCCCCTGCTGCCTACCTAGCTAGTTATTACCTTCTGGTGATTGCTAACTGGAAGGTAACTTCAATTCCTTCTTTGAATCCTAAATCTAGTTTAAATGCTAGATTGAGCACTAAGTGGAAACCACCCCCTTCTGGGTGGGTTAAAGTTAATTTTGATGGGGCAGCGAAGGGCAACCCTAGGCCTACAAGATGTGGGGGGTGTTAAGGAACAATGATGGAAAACTCCTAGGCACGGTGGCACTCCCATTGGGAAATCATACAAATCACTGTGCAGAGGCGGAGGCTGCATTTATAAGCATTAAATATGTTGTTAGCAAAGGCTACTCCAAAATATGGATTGAAGATGATTCCCTAAACATCATTAATTATCTGTGTGGCACTCATCACCCTAGTTGGAATGTGAAACAACTTATAAAAGATACCATAATCATGTTGTGATCTTGTGAAGAGATTCGCGTCTCTCACATTTACCAAGAAGGAAACTCGTTGGTAGATTTTTTTTCCAACTAGGCTATCAGTTTAAATGAGTTTTGTGCATGAGAGGAGGGATCGATCCTTCCCGAGAAAGCTAGGAGCTTATTGAGGAATGATCACGTGCGTTGAGATGATGCATCATTTAATTTCTAGTACCTTCTTTTGTCTCGCACACATTGTGGGTTTCCTTTTGTTCTTTGGCTCTCAATTGAGCAATATTCACAAGGGATTTCTTCTTCTGGTGTTGGAAGTAATGGGTGGTGACAGAAGAAGAATAGAGCCACATTCTTGTGCTGGCCTCAAGAAGAAAAAGAAACTATGGAATATACTTGTCATGGTAATTTCATGCCTTTTTTAGAAAGGCTACATGGATATGACACTAATGCCTCAATGAAGTTTGTGTCATGCTGGCATAATCGCAAGCTTAACATAAAGGGCCTAGAAGTGGAGGTGAATGAGGAGCTGGTTGCTACAGTAACTGGGATGTCGACGGTTGATCGTAAGTTTTAAAAGGACAAGAAGAGTAATGAGGAAGCGATGGCCCAATTCTTCAAAGATGATGTTGGCACTCTCAAATTTTGCAAATTTGAAGTGCCCATTTCAAAATTTTGCCTCTACACTTTCAAAAGTGCACCTGATGAACTTGCCTAAATGACCTACTTTGGAGGGTCATAATTTGATGCCCATTGATTTCCAAGCAAAATCCTTTTGCAGACACACTCGTGTGTCCTATGTGAATGTGCATGTCAATTTTTAGCTTCTTACAACGAGTTTTGTCAGGGTTTCGAAAAGTGAAGCTAGAGGGTTTTGGCACCTTTCTATTGTTTGCAAACGTTCAATTTTGCAAAGTAGCCTCCCGTTTGAGCTTGGATTTTGCAATCAGTTGACTGTCAAGTCAAAATGAATGTTATTCTACATTCTCCATACCAAGATGATCCCACATGTCAATTTTCAGGGCCTCATGAGTTGATTTTCTATTTTTAGTAGATCAAAACCAAATGGAATTTCTTCAGTTTTGCACTAAAACCTTTCTGAGAGGCCAACTTTGAGCTTCAATATCTTTTGATGGGAGATGATTCAAGAAAATCCCTTTTTGCACGCATTTTCTCTGCACCAAATTGATCTACTGCATCTGGTGGCATCTCGCCATGAGTTGATTTGCTATTTTTCCAACGAGGTGATCTCTTGAGTTTTAATTGGTTTCGAACAGCTGATTGTTGCAGAAAGTTCAAATGAGCAACTTTGACAGTGAATAACTTTGTCCTCGTGACTCCTTTCTCTAATTTGTCTTTTGCATTGCATTCTCTGGAGTAATGGCTACATTCCTACAAGTTTTTATTTCTCCATGAGGTCGTTTGACTAGTTTTCAAGGCTGATTCCAAGGCCAACTTGGCCAGTTTTCACCATTTTTCAAAAGTGCCTGAAAGCAAGTTTTAATGAAAACCCATTTCATGTTTTCATTCCAGAAACATTCAAAATCTGCCTAAATTCAATTCAAGCCAAAAACCTATTTGAAAACGAAAAAAAATTTAGTCGAGCCCACATGGGGACCCAACATGCTTTGCATAAGCGAAAGTGAAAATGTTGCATGGAGTTACTCATCTTTGCAGTCCCTTGAATTACACCAATGTGGCATTGAAAATAACCATCAGATTGTGATATTCCTCGCTAAGGTTAGGGAAATATGATGGTGTGGAATGGAAATGTGATAGAGGGTAGTGTCTCACTTGTTTCCTTATGAAACAGAATCACAGTACTATTTAAATTTGTTAGGTCACTTGAACAGCTGAAAGATTTTTTGAAAGCATATGAGGAAATTGGTGCTATACCAATAGAACACGTTGATTATTTGAGACACAAATATGCTCTGTTATGGTGCACACCAAATTATCATTATGTTAATGTTGCCTAACAGTGCTTTAGTGTATGAAGGTAATGACTCATTTCTAAAATGAGGGAATGTAGTTAATGCAAAGAGTGGATGGATTCAAGAATGGCACAATTTCAATATGCAACTTCATTGCAAGGCACAAGGAAATACAAGGTATGTATAAGAAATATATGTTAAAGAGGCATCATAAACTTTTAAATAAATGTAGTTGGCATGTGTAAAACTAGAGTTTGGAGTTTCCAGCAGTGAGCATTATTCACAGAAATACATAAACAATGCTACAATCATAATTGGAAAAGGATTAATTACATGAGAAATGTAAAATCTCATTCATGAATGGTGTCTAAGTGACAACCCGATTGGATGCAAAGTGCCTCTATGTATTCATAGACTGCGAAGGGAAAAGGAGCTTTGAGAGGGCAGAGTAAGAAGAAATGATGTTCTTTGTCCTTAATGCAGCCAATGGTGTCAAATAATGTAACAAACACAAGGATTTGTAGCAGTGTTCTGTAGTAGTAAGACGAATGATATAGGGGACACACTCCATAATGGATTGTTGAGGAGAGTTTTAGCAACATTCAAGCAAATGCTTTTGGCTGGGGCGCCATAACTTGTAGGATGCGCACAAAAGAATCATGGAAACCTCAATCAAATGCAATAAAAGTGGAGGAAGCTCTGATAATGAGAAGCCATGCAGCAATGAAAGAATGTTATTGTTGCAGGATATGCATTAAAATGGTTATTGAAAATGTTTTAGAAACCTCAAGTGAATGTTGATGCCCACATTGTTGGGAAGGGGCTCGATGGAGATGTTTGGGCCAAATGAAATGTATCAAATTTTCTGAGTGGAAATTCCACTTGCATCGACACCCAAAATGTGTGTTGAAAGTGCTTCAGGGCAAAAAAAGCAGTTTGGAGTGGTGGATGCCCACATATACAATGAATATTGCAACGCCAGAGAAGGCTCAATGGAGGAAGATACATTGAGTTGTCATACATATTGCCTTTTAAACATGGTCTCAGGGAAAATGTTGGCAGAAAGAAACAAAATGAATGCAGAATATGCACAACCCGTATGCTGGAAAAAGGAGACACCATAATTGTAGTACATGCACTAATTGAGTTTGTAGGAGGTCTCATAGATATTTAAAGGAAAATGAACTCAAATGGGAAGAGAGTGTGTGGGTCATAGAGGTGGATAGAAGTAGCCAAAAGGAGGGGTGCCATGATTATTTTATCTTATACCTAAAATCATTCGATGAGAAACCTTAAGGGCTCCTAAATAAATGCAATTAGTAGATGGGCGCGGTTTAAATCAAATCATCAAAGACACAACAGAAGCAAATGCCATGGTTTGGGAAGCTGCTAGTATAAAGACATACACAACCATAAAATCACTGAGAACAGCGGCTCAATGGCAAAAAGGCAGTTTAATGATACCAAAAATGAAATGCACTTAAGGGTTTGGATATCCACCAAAGCAAAAAGTGGAAGCATAGACAAGTCATACGCCTGTGTGAGAAGATGGAAGTTGTGCCAAGGAAAACCAAAGTGAATGTCGCGCATAAGCAAGGTAGGTGCATCCATTAAAGCAAATGTATGAAGGGTTCAAGCACTTGCAGGGAAATGCATGAATGTTGAACAAATAAAATATGTTTGTTGAGAATGCTTTTGAAACTCTCAACCAAATGGGTGTACACGCAGCCTGAAGAAGAGAAGGCCCCATCAGATGTAGTCTCATGGAATGCCATAACTTGTTGTGGAACGATGCACTAGAGGGAGTTATTGAAAAGCTTTAGAAACTTGTCAATGAATGCAATGGAAGGAGGCGCGATAGAATGAAGTTGCTACTAGTGTTCTAGCCGTGGATGAATGAATGAAAGATTTTAATGACTTCTGCGAGACCAAACAGTCTATGGGACCGAGACAAAACAGGCCTAGTTTGTCTTCATACTCTTTTCCAAGTCAGATCTCCTGCTGTTAAGTTTGACTAGAAGGCTAGCCGTTTGATTAATCTTATCTTCCTCAAATAGCTGGTGCATATTTTCCACTTTCAAACTATTTTCATGCTGAGTGCAGATATCCTCGTAGGCAATGCATTCCATGATGAAGTGCCATTCAGTTTCCACAACCCCTTTATTACAGAAAATACAAGTTCTTTCTTCCCAAGTTTCCTTGGGTATCTTCCACCTACCGGTCTCACACCTAAGGTGATGTGATCCCGTCCTCAATTGTGCCACTAACAACCTCGCTTTCCCTTTAATATCTGCACCTAAATAAGTTTTTTCACCATGATCCTTTGTCGGGTTAAACTCTTTGATGTAGTATGCTTTTTTTCGCCCAATCTGGTTTGTCCACATGGCAGTTCTGAATTTTTCAGTCACATAGCTTTTTATTTCACTATTGGTGCTAGGACACTCATGCAAATTGATGTCCCACTTGTTCATCCACTTGTGGTTTTGTTTCATCCAAGTTTTCTTCCTACGTTCTAGCGTCTCCTTCATAGCTGTTTTAGGCCAACGGTGGTTATCCATGTTTTCAACCTTCTTTAAATAGCTTATCAACCGGATTAAAGCCGATGCTTCCAATGGAAAAGACCCTGTTTCAGCTAAAAGAATTTCATAGGGGACAGTGGTTTTGACTTTGAGACTGCTTGTTATTAGATGTTTTTGAATTCTTTCTAGTTGTCTCCAACTGCATTTTGACATACTATTTCCCCATACCTCACACCCATAAAGTACAACCGGAGTAACAAGCAAACCAAAAAGGGTTTTCTTGGTTTTCCAATCCCAAAGCTCAGCTTTTCTACACCTATTTTGTAGAAGGTAAGAAGCTTTCCAACCTCCCTGTATCCTTTTCGTCCGACAAGTCTCCCAACTGAGCTTATAATGAAAGTCAATCCCAAGGTACTTGTATTCTTTGACTATTTCAAGCGGGCTGCCTTCAAAAAGAAAGGTATTCTGGTTATCTTTTCTATTCAATGAGAAAATCATGATTTTGGTCTTGGTGATATTCACTTGCATCCCAACCTCATGACAAAAGAGTTCTAGACCTTTCAGATGTTCTCTTAACCCATGTGTTGTTTTTGAAATTAGGATAAGATCATCAGCATATAAGAGTAGCTTCACCACATAACCTGCCAATTGAATACCATCCCCATCCGTCTTGCTTAACCAAGCTTCCAACTTATCAATGTATAACCCAAAAAGCGTGGGAGATAGAGGACAGCCCTGTTTAACTCCAATGTCGCTACCAAAACATTCTGACATACCATCACTTGTTCTGATTTTAGCTCTAACATTCTCATACAATCTGTGAACAGCTGCTCTATACACATTTGGGATGCCTAATTCCTCCATTCTATTCCATAGTTTGTCTCTAGGTACCGTGTCAAAAGCTTTCTTGAAATCAACAAAACAGCAATAAGCTTCCTCGCCCTGAGTGTTCCAAACTTTCTCAACCAAATGCCTAAGGGTGATGCAGTGATCAATGGTAGAGTGTCTTGACCTAAAGCCTGCCTGTCCCTTTGCTCTTTTGCCCTCATTTTCTGCCCAACTGCTGATCCTACGCTCAATCATGCTCCCAAAGAGCTTGCCAAAGATAGGATTGACCATAATCGTACGGTAGTTAGATGGATTGTTGATATCACCACTTTTGAATAGAGGAATGACCACACTAGTGGTCCACTCCATAGGAAATCCCTCTTGATTGACATTATTGAAAATTCTTTTATGTAAGGAGCAAGAGTCTCGATCCCCCATTTTAAAAATTCAGCCTACAACCCATCTATGTTATGTGCTTTACCACTTGCTAAATTCTTTATTCCTTGTTTGATATCATCCACAGTGAATAGTTCCGTTGATGTGTTAATAACAGGTGGATGGTCTTTCTCATGAACCCGCTCGTAAAGAAGCCTAGCATACTCTAGCCATTGGCCATCTGTAATACTGTTTTCAGTCCTCTTTTTCTTTTGCTGCAATTCTCTCCAAAAACCTTTAGGGTTCTGTTTTCCAAGCGAGATTAGCTCCTTCCTTCTTTCATTTACATAATCATATTTTTTTGACTGCACCAATTTTTCATATTTTTTCTTGTACTCTTTGTCCATTCCTTTCTTTTTTAGTGATCTCTTGGCTGCCTTACATTCTTCATCATACCATGGATTTGCCGGGAAAGTGTTTGTAGCCCTCATCTTGGGGTGGGACCTTTTGCATGCATTTAAAGCCTTGTGAATTATTGGGATCAGCGAATTGCTGTGAATGTGGATGTCCCCATCCTTTGTTGCTTTGACCTCTCCGTTGTTTTTTAAATCATGGAAATGTTGTTTAAGAACAGCGTTAAATCTTTCTCTATTTTCTTTATTCAAGAGGATTTTACCCTTGGGGAGGGTTTTATTTTGCATGTGCTGAACCTGTTTAATGTGTTGGCTGATTGGGGACATGCGGAGTTTAACCAGAAGAGGTAAGTGGTCAGATTTCATCCCAATAGGGCAGTCCTCAATATCAAACTCTAGCAATCTAGAGACAAAACCTTGAGAGCAAATCACATAGTCCACCACACTTTGACCATTATACGTTTTGCAAGTGATACCCCCCGACTTTGGCCAATCTCTCATCCCATTACAAATAACCATGCCAAACAGACTACAAAGCCCAAGTAATTCAGTCCCAAACGGGGTCACATCCCCATTGTCATCTTGGGATGTTCTTTCCCAATATTGATCTCCACCTTCCTCTAACCATAAAGGATTGTTCTCCCCTTTTTCATCCCTGCTCAGCTGAAGAGACTGATTATTAGCTGTCCTTGCATTAAAGTCACCCATTAAGACAACATCTCCAAGTGCGCTGAAAATAGATATGTCTCTTTTTAGTGAGGCATACGGGTCTTCGTTGTCTAAATTTCTCTTCTTATAGAACTTAGAATTTTTTGGAGCAAAGTAACAAGCAGCCAATCTGAAAGTCACCCCATTTTCTGTTATTTGCAGCCATATGTACTGTTTATTTGCGTCTTCTTTTTCGAATTCAACAATTCCCTGCCATTTCTCACCTATTAGCACTGTAACTCCACCATGACCTTTGCCTGACTCATTCCCTTTGTTCCAAACTGAGACTTTCTTATACCCTTCAAAATCTGGGACTTTGCAGCCTTCATGCTCATGTGTTTCAGTAAGAATGATAATATCTTTACCCTTTGCTATGGGCCCCAATCCAGGTCCTCTTCTCCATGGATATCCTCTACAATTCCAACTTACAACACGTAAGTATTCCTGTGGGGCCCCCAATTCCTATTTCTTGTTCGAAAAACGATCACCAATTTGGGCTTTCCCATTCTTCAACCATGCCCACTTTCCTTCATTTCTTGTTGTTTTCACTTTCTCCCATTCTTTCCTTTGTGCTTCCTGCTGCTCGAAAGTCAAATCTTCGTCTAGGTAAATATGTGTGCCTCTAAGTAACCCTCTATTTTTTAGAATTCTATTCTTATCCTCTAAGCTTCTCAAGGTGACTCTTACATGCCTATCCCTTCCACCATCTATCTTTTTTCCAATTCTATTCGCTTGCTGAATATAACCTGTCCATTTCAGCTCGTCTTTAAGGAAGTTCCTTGCTAGGATGTCTGTTCTTTCCCTTTCGCCAAAATCTTTCAAACCTTTAATAATAATGTTTGTAGCCTTGCTTTGTTTATCTTTTTCTTCCCTTAGTTGCCTCTTGACTTGTTTCTCAATGATTACTTGCTGCTCACTTGCTGAGCCACTTACCACATGTGACCATGATTTGGCCTCTTCTATTTGGTCTCTTAACTGATTCTCTTTTTTCTCCAGGTCTACTAGTGCTGATTGAATCAACTCTAATTCCATTTTTTTTTCACCTCCTTCCACGTCTGGCTTCTTGTTTTCAGTTGTTTTGAGTTGATCTAACTCCTGCCTTAGAGTGATCAGTTCTTGTTGTCCCTTCTCCATGTTAGCTTGTAGATTTAAAATTTGCTCCTGCAGTATTTTATTGTCCCTTTCCAGCTTGCATTTGGACTCTGTAACTATTTTAAATCTGCTGTCCTCCAACCTCTCCTTTGTTTCTAAAACATCAAGTCTATTTTTCATTCTCATGAGCTCTTCCACATATAACTCTGAGGACCATAGAAGTGGTGAAGACGTAGGGCTATAAAGTTCAGTGGATACTTTTTCAGTGACCTTGCTTGCAATGGTCTCTTCCTTTTTGTTCCTGACTTCCTCCCTCTTACTCATGCCTGACCCAAGGCTCTCTATGTCTCCTATTAGCTTTCCCTTTCCTTCGTACTCAGTTTGATTAGTTTTCTCTTCTTTCTGAAATGTTTCATTATATATACCTGCCTTACTGTTATGAACCTTTGGTAAAATCCAAGTGAATTTTTTCTTTTGATTTTGTTTCAGTTTATGTCTCTGAGCTTGTCTGCGTCTTAGAATCCCATTATATTGCTTTGCATTTACCAAGATCAGCCTTTCTTCTGTATTTACATGATTCAATATGCTTGATAAATGCGATCTTGTAAGCCAAGAGTCCCAAACACTCGCTAAACCCTCATCTTGAACAGTAGGGTAGAGAGTGGACCACCCGTTTGACCACTGTGGAATGTGATAACCTAAAGATATTAAACCTTTTTGACCCAAAAGAGCAAAAAGATCACTCAACTGAATCTGGGGTTTATTTTCCAATTTTCTATTGCCCAGTAGATGTTCTAAAACTCCCAGCTGCATTGAGATTGGGTTTGTATTTGAGATTTGTGTCCCTACTAGAGGGACCCTCTGACATGCCAGGTCTAGGTTCTCACCCATAACTCCTTGTTTAACCCTCATGCGTTTGACATGCTGTGGATTTATTTATTCGAAATGCTGTGGTTTTGGTTTTATGCGGGTATGCGAGTTTGTCTTCTTACAGAGAAAGAGACAAAATAAACTTTAAAATAACAGAAAATAAGGAAGGGCGATAGGGAGACCTGTTGGAAATGCATCCCACTGTCCACGCCTTCCCGCAATCCTAAAATCCGCTTTGTTTCGCTGGCTTGTGGGGTCCCTGGTCCCGCTTTGACTTTCTGCGTGCCCTTTTGCCCTTTTCCCGAATAGTGTTGGTACCCGCTGTCTGGTAAGATCCTATTGCTACCTATCTCTGTCGCTGGTAAATCCCTGTTGCTGCCTGGTAAACGCGTATTCTGGTAAATCCCTGTCGCTGCGTATTCCCTGCGTATTGCCTATCCCTGTTGCTGCCTGGTAAACGCTGCGTAGATAATTACCATATTCACAATCAATATATTCAAATAGTCATAGAAGCCCCTGTCGCTGCGTAAAGAAAAGCCTCAAACGCTGCGTCTCTCTTGGATTGAATGTTCCTAAACCAAGTTAATGGCCACCATGATTCCCAAGCAGAGCAAATGCGTGAAAACCAAAAATTAGGGTTGAAGTAAAGATGCAAGTGGAGATCCAATGGTGGAGAACGAAGGTCAAAATCCAGCCAAATCTGAGCCTTTCCTAGCCAAATCACAATCTCAAAATGTGAACAGGTTAATACTCGCGAAATGGAAAAATTGTGACATGTGGCAGTGGGCCCGGATGTAGCCTTCGGTGCGCGGGATTTTTGAGGGGTCCATAGTTTTATTTGCTTTTAAAAGGATGCAAACATTTAGAATTAAATGTTTATGGGCGAATACAAATGGCGGGCCCGATGGAATTTTATTTTAGACGGTGGGTAAAGTCTCCTATGCTCGATAATTTTTTTTTTAAAAATGCTCACTTTTATAAAGTGAAACAAAATATTGATGAATGGTATGGGATATTTTATAAGTAAAACATATTCACTGGGGGAGAATATTTTACTTGCCGAGGAGAATATTTTGGGGGCTCATGATTTTTAAATATAAGGTGTCATGTAAGAGATATATTATATTATTTTATTGCCTAATGGGTATTGTATAAAGTGAATTTATTCACTTTAATAAACAAATATATGTTGGGAGATAAAGTATTGCTAGAGCAAGTAATGGGCAGAAAAACAGAATATTTTACTTGGCTGGAAAGTGCAAATGTAAAGTGTAATCATAGTGAACAAAAAATAAAAAGATTTTCATAGAAAAACAAAAGGTATTTTCAACTACTTGGTAAATGGGAGTTTTCATGGGCATTTTTTCTCTCAGTTGCAGGGTGAATGACTTTCACATGGGTAATTTTTTGTTGCAAACAGAACAAAGGAAGATTTGGAGGCAAAGTTTGTTGCAAAGAGAGGAGAGATGCTTTGCATTCTATTGATCAATGGTGGATGATGTTTCCAGATAATATCTATGGATCAGATTGATCTTAGGGTGGCTTTCATTCTTCTTTTATTCTCTTTTCTTCTCATTTTCTTCTAGGGGGTTCTAGGGTTTTGTATGAGGCTGGGGTAGATAGAGAATTGTAAACTCTAAGTCATATTGAGTCTGTAAGCTATAATTTCTAATTTTATGAGCAAATATAGCCAGTTTGTGCAAATAAATCATGAATGTCTTCAAATTGTTTGCACATTCATGAATATATTCAAATTGTCTCCATACTTGTACAATTTAATCATATGAATTCAATAATACAAAGTATCTTTGAGTTTGTCATCTCAAATTTCATGAGATTGTGTTATTTGTTTATGGGTCTATTTCAAGGAAATGGTTAAATGCTTTAAGCAGATAACAGTGATTTCAAGTGTGCAGGTTGGATTTGGTAAGGAGAATTTGAGTGATAATAGGAGTGGGATTGTTGGTGTAAGACACTAATAGTTGATGCAAGGCATTAACAATTTAAATCCACTGGTTGAATGTCATTTGCTGATGAATTCTTTTTATGTGTTTGACTCCATGGCCCAAAATTAGGCACTGATTTATCTTGCAGCTTAGTGCATCTCAGAAACATTTTATAAATTCAAAATCATTTCAAATCCTTATGTGTTGTAGTTATCTCATGCTCCAAATAGTTGATATTACTGATGAACAGCCAATTCTATTCAGTATTATCCTATTATGTTGAGCTATTAAATGATATTATCTGTTAAGCAATATTATGTTATGTATGTGTTTTAATTTATTGATATTGCTAAAGGGATCACCCTCCTAGGTCTTGCAGAGCCCAAAGTGTAGGAGGATTTTAAAGTCCTCGTCAATTGGTCCAAGTCCTTCGAGCTGCCCTTGATTGGAATTGGCAATTCCATAGGTAGATTAGAAGACCAACCTGGTTACAGTGTAAAAACAAAACCAACAAATGACGAGAGGAAGAAATTGATCAAAATGGAAAGTTGGGTTTACGAGTGCAAATCCCTTAAGAAGATTTGGGCAAATGTTGTTGAAGTGCTTATGCACTATGTGACTTTGGAGGGTAGATTTACTGCTATCCTCAGTCACCACTTCACACTTCTAAATCATTTCAATCATGGTTTGTTCATTTCTTTTCAGTTTTTTTTGTTATCGTCCATGGAGGTTTTTGTTTATTCTCATTTAAAGAATAGGGGAGATCCCATCCTCCATGAAGGTCTCATTCTCTTAATCATGGAGCATGTTAAGGCTCTTCTCCCCGCCCTTTCCATTAAGGGTAAGGAGAAGACTGTGAGTGATGTTTCTGGTTCATCGGGCTCAGATACTAGTATGGTAGATGAAGAGGAATGGAACGAAGAGGAAGAAGACGTGCCCCCAACCCCTGCAACTACTTCGAAGAAGAAGAGGAAGATGGGTAGTTCTAAAAGCAATAGGGCAACCAAACGCCTTGTTTTATCTAACAATGAGGACACATAGGTGGGCTTAGATGATTCCCCTCCCAAGAATGAGGAGGTGGCTATTGTCTAAGGTGAAACTGAAGGTGGTTGTAATGAGGAGGGATTTTAGGATAATGCTCTGGGTATGGAGGACAAGGATAAGGCGAGGAGGTCATCCAAGCGTATTTCCAACCTAAAGAACAAGGCCTCAAAAGTGTCGGCAAAGGGCCCCAAAGTGTTATGTGAGGGGAAGGATTCTGGTGAAAAGGTGGTGGCTATTGATGACTCCCCGAATCAGGACTCACCCAATGTGGAGCTCAAAGAAGACAATAAGGGTCAAGATTCAAGGAGGATACTAAGAAGAAGAGAGCTAAACTAAAGCCTCTAAAGGTAAATCCCCTATCTGAGGACTTCTCTTACCTCAATGATGATTCTACCTCTATTTTGAATTGTTGGATATGGCTAGGGTTGGGGCCACTAGAACTTTTAAGTTAGCTAAGTGGACTCTTTAGGAGTTTAATAAGATTAACATTAAAATTAGAGGTTTGAAGGAGAATCTGAAGAATGTTCTGAAAGGCTCAGTGTCGGACATTCTGATTGGCAGAATTGTGGACCTTGAGGGTTCTTTCCTTGACTTCAAATATCTATGTGAAGATCGATTGGATGGTTTGGAAGCCAAGGTATTGGGAACAAATGCAGATATAAAAAAGCTTCTTCATGCATGTCACATCTCTATGAAGAATAGTGCAAACTCTTTGGAAGTCCTTTTTTGAAAGATAAGTGAGCTCAGGGAGGACCAAGTTTATTTTTATGAGCTAATGGAGAAAGAGCATTTGATCAAAGGAAAAGGAAAAAAAGGTGGTAAAGATGATGACAAGGGCCCTGTTGTTAGAGGGTCAGCTGAATGTAAAAGTCCTTTGAGGCTGAGAAGAAGGATTTGTTGGACATGATCAAATTGCACAAAAGCCAAGAGCTTGAGGTGGCCAACACCTTGAGCAGTATGAATTAGTGTTTGGTTTTCTTCTTAGTTGTCTATTTCATGTTGGGTCTCGGTTTTCTTCCTGTTGTTTTGTTGCTTGATGTTGTTGGGTGTTGTTGTTAGCTTACTATTTTATCTCTCGTTCAACACCATTTTTGTCCTATTTTTTGGCTACTAGTATGGTACTGGTTTCGCTCTGATGTAGTTTTTAGCAACATTTTGTATCTTTTTGTTGTAAAGGGTCTCGGGTCCCTTCAAAACCTATTTTTCCCATATAATCAACACAATATCATCATATAATTCATCATTTGAAATATCAAATTCAATAAACACCTTCCACATATTCATTTCAATATAACATTAATCAAGTTAACATTCATTCGTTTCTTTGTAAATGATACAATCAACAAGGTATATGATTTCTAATAAAAATTGTCAACACATTCATATATTCAATATTTTAACCAATCATAGTAATAGTAAATAGGTAAATGCACAATAGGGTGTAGCACTTGTCATTCTGACAATTCCACCCTTCTACTAAGTCCAATTGGTGAAATCACAATATTGTGTCTCACTTTTTTCCCAAGATGGATATTTACATCAATATTTTTAACTGAATCTTCATCTTCTAAGACCTATAGTAGCTAAACCATTAAGAATTTGAAGATGATGTGAACTAGTAATTTGTGGCAATTTTTGTGTAGATTCTAAATTTTTTATCTTTTATTTTTTTTGAAATAAATCATGAATCTTTCAACATCTCCTTTAATAAATAGTTTTAAATAGAAAACAACATTTTTAGAAAGTAACATAATGTTTGTGTCGTCCAACATTACTTTTTTTCTATAAAGGATAAATTTCTAATTTTTGAAATATAGATTTTAAACATCAATATCTAGGGCAAAGGCTGTTTTTTCATAATTTTTTGTTGCATTTTTTTAATTATTTTTTTAATTCACTGTAAGTATAATTTGGACATACGTGTGTGTCATTCAACCTAACTTGTGTATATATCAAAATCCAATTTTTTCTTTTTTTGGTGAAACAAAGACATTGATACCTAGGGAAAGGGTATTTTTTGAATTTTTTGTACAATGGTTTACTATTTTTCCACCTCTGCAAAATGAAGAGCTTGTTGTTCGAAGAAAAACCTCTGTTAATAAAAATTGAAAATTAAATACATGATAAAATGAAAACATATCAAAAATATACTTGTTGGAAAGCTTGTTTCAAGGGTTACAATATTGCAAAATATAATTTATAAATTACATTATTTAATCCCTCAAAAGGTAAAGAAAAAGTGTTTTTTTTTCCAACACTTTGATAGGTACAAAGGAGACTCCATTGTGGGTACAATTTAATACTAGAGGGATTCTATCCAAGGGGGTTTGATCTAAGGGGGTCTTATCTATCCCTCTTCAATTAAAACCCTTTAGATGGAACCTCTCAAGGCTTAAATCATTATTTTTTTTGAAAAAGTGATTTTAGGCAAAAATCAGCATGTCCCATTTAAGTGAGACACACTATTGTGGCAGCACCCAAATAAGGGTCTATTTTCTAAGGTTTAGTTATATTTTGATGTCTAATCATTTGCTAACCCTAACATCTTCTTGTTTTCTTGATTTTTCATCTAACATTTATAATATGTGGCATTTGGAAAAGCGTTTATTAATGCTTGTTTTGAGCAAGTAATCCAAGAAATATTTCAAATTTGGTGCATAAAAGGAACTCATTTTTCAATTTGGTGTTTAAAATTGGACAATCAATCTTCATCTTTCAAATTTGATGCTCTAAAATTAGACAATCAATCTTCACTTTTCAATTTGGTGCTTAAAATGAAAAAATAACTTACACATTTCATTTGGTGCTTTAACAATGAACTACACATTTACTTTGGTGCACAATTAAAATGAACATGCATTCTTTGTCTACCATGCTTGGTAAGTTCTTGAAGCATATCCTCTCCCCTTGCACCTAGTACGATCTTGGGTGAAGAGAAACATCTTGAACTTACACTTTATGTTCATTGTAACCCTAAGGTAGTTGTTATGTATCCTCTCCCCTCATGCCTAGTGTGATCTTAGGTGAAGAGAACTAGTAACTCCTTTTTTATTTTGAGTAGGAGGCCTGCCTTGAGACACATTCTCGCGGAGAACTCAAGGGTTTGACCTCAAGCAACATTTTTGGGTGCACTATATAAATTGGCTAAGAGCGAAAGTTGTAGGTCAATCCGTGCATGTAGTGCTCCATACTTGCATTAGGGACTACGATTTTTTAGTTTCCCAAGGTGATGTTTGAGAGGTCAATGGTGTTCACCAAGTTATACCCACTAGAAATCTATCTCTAAGTCTTTTGAACATATTCTTTTAGTGGTGCAATGGAATAGCATCATTCCATGAAGTTACTCATCGTGTACCAAGCATATTTGAGGTGATAGAATCCCTTGCAAGGAACTTTTCCTTCCAAGGTAAGAGGTGTATTGTGTACGTGTGCATACTCTAGTCACTCATTCTATGTGTGGTATTTTATCGTGTGGGCCCACTTTGAGAAGATAAACCTAATCTAACTACTAAAATAGGTTGTACTTGATGATATGTTTTCTTGTGGAGACCTTGTAAAACCATTTAGTGTGACTTTGTGGAAGAAAGACACAAAAAACATCTAATACCAATTGAGTCATTTGAACATATTGTTTGCAAAATCTTCAAACACTCAAACAAACATTAAAAAGGTTATGATCAATACTTTAACCCTTTGAACACATTGTTGTGTACTTGAAAGGAAATATTATATCTTTGTATGCATCTAAGTATTTCTATTTTTATCAAAATAGTGTCTTTGTATGCATCCTATTACTATTGTCTACATCTCCATGCATTTGTCCAAAGCAAACCAAGGTAACTACAAATCAACATTCTTGTCTTTCCACAGTATCATGCTTCTATGGGAAACAACATGCTTTTGTAGACATCTTAGTGCTATAATACACATAACCAAGACTTTGTGTGCTAAAAATAACAAAGCTCAAATCAAATTCCAAATTCTTAAAGCAAACATTCAAATTACCAAAGGTTAATGCAACACAAAATTCCATTCATTGATATAAACCAAACTTGGATATACTTGCTTCAATCAAATAACCTTCAAAATAAACAAAAAAGGAAATTCTTACTCACCATTATTTTTATCAAAATGCTTGGGAGTTTTCATTGGATCAAAATCACATTCAAACTTCAAACATCAAACATCATCCATAAAACCCTCATCCAAAACATCTCATCTCAAAATAAACAAACTTGACATAAATCACTTAGGCTTGAATCTTTTGTCCTATCAACTAATTTAGCTCTATACTTGGAAATGATCTTTTTTCAAGGTGTTTAGGTTGAATTAGAAAATTATTTTGGAAAAATTCACTTTGGAGTCACAAGTCTACTCCTAAAGTAGTAAGATCGAAATCATCATCAAATCATAAAAATCCAATCAATCAATCAAGTCCTAAGTGTGATCAAAATCAAAATTTTCACATCCTTCACTCATTCATATAAACCATTCATCCAACATTGATCCTAAAAGCCTATCAAAGTGTTATCATTTGAGGCAACCAAGACATTTCAACAAGGACATTTGAATCTAACATCTCCTGGGATTGACATATTCCCTCATTGTCCAAACATTTATCCTAGATCATTTATAGGTCTTGAAAATTTAACCTTGAAAACATGACAATGCCAATCAATCATTAAACTCACTTTCATACAATTTATACATAAGGTCAACATATCCTACTAGCCTCAATGACATAACAAATGTGTGTATACATAGTAAAAACTTTGGAATACCTTGTCATATGATAGATGTCAATCAATGTAAAAATTTACCAATCCATCAATCAAGCAACCAAGGCATAAGTCATCATCAAAAAAACATTAGTTCACCAAACCAATACATCCCAAACATGAACATACCAAATGCAACTATATCAAATATGAACATGTCAAATCTGCACTTGGTGAACTATGGAATGGGTATTCACACCTCAAAACATCATTCAATATCCACATCTACCCCATCTTCAACAAACTCAAAATGACACATATCAACATCTTGAACATCATTAAAAAATTGATTCACATCATCAAAAATATCTTCAACATAAAAAAATTGCATACCAACAACCACAACATCAACAAAAAAACTCCATCCTTACAAAAAAAACACCAATATCAACAGTCACCACAATCACCACAAGTCTTACAAGTTGACACCATCACTAAACGTGAGTACACTCCTTTAGGGGAGCCAATTGAGTTGGTGTTAAACAAGTTAGTCCATTCCAAACTTATCACTCTTCCAAAGTCACTAGGTGATTGTGAACCTATCTTCAAATTCTCATGGTATGATTATGAGGCTTATTGTGAGTACCATAGGGTAAAAGGTCATGACACATTAAACTATATTAACTCTAGAACCTCATATAAGACCTCATTGATTAATGAACAATAATTGTTGAAGAAAAAATTGAAGATTCAACCATCAATGATCACATTGACAATGTCTCTACCTCACCTAATGAGAAAGTTGACATACATCAAGACTCTTTTCTAAAACAGGATCAACATCCTCCACCAATTCCTATAAATGGTCCATTCAAAGATATATTAACATCATTCAACCTCATGGTTACAAATATTGAGGATATTCTTAACACACCATTTGATTCAAATCCACATGAAGATCAAGAAAATCTAAAACCAATAACCATACCTAATGAAGAGAATTTGAGCCAAGAGCTACCACCTACATGTTCACATTTCAAAGCAATCCAAGAGCCCTTTGAAAATAATCCTTTATTTTAAATCGATCCATGAAAATAAATTAATCCAAAGAGTACCAAAGGTAGCTGAAATTAGTCAAGGTCAAGAATTCATATCACCAAAATACTAAAATGACATCCAAATTTCTCTAAAACAAGACCAAATCCATATACCAAGCACACATACATCTAACCATGAGATACATGCTTCCACGGGGCACGTGGATGATCTTCCCAACATCATTACCAATAAACAAGGGTCTTCTACTCTTCATATCCTTACAAATGATCAAGGAATAGTAAGAATCCACAGATATATCAGAAATTGATCATGAAGAAGACTCCTACATGGACTGTGAATCACAAACATCCATTGAAGGATCATAAATTGATCATGAAGAGTCATTATGGTAAAACCACTACCAACACTTCAACCATCTATATCATGAACCGTTTTCCTCACATCATTCCACCCACTAATTGGGACCAACCACAAGAGGAAAAGCTATATCAAAGAAAAGAGCAATTTGATGAAGCAAAAGAATTGGCAAATCAAAATGGACATGAAAAATACAAATGGATGCCAAAGAAAAATAAAGAAAATCGTCCTTATCAAACTCCATTAGTCAAAGAAACTATGGGGAAAAATCAAAAAGGGAATTTAATCCATCAAATATTCCATCAATGCAAAAGAAAGCTTCAAGAGCGACATACAAAGTATATGAAGAAGTTGGTCCCAATCAAATCTCCATATCCACCTATCATTTCTCATCATCCCAAGTTTGGAGAATCAAAGATTCCAAACTGTCAACTAATCTATCTCCATCTCATATTCTTCATCGTATTCCATTATCCACTTTGACATCCATGATATCCAAATCTTGCATTGACTGTGTCTTGGCAGCAACTTTTTGTCATAAGGACTCTAAGGGCACTTTATCATGATGTACGCATCTAGATAAGGTTAACTTTGGTATCAACAAGGTAGATATGAACATTTAGGGGTATTATTCAAGTGTTTGTATCTTGGTAAAGCAACTTCTCTAGGCAGAATATCATTGGCATATCATGACAACAACAACATCTTTATCAGCACCACTAGGTGGTTCAACATGATCATAAATCTTCAAAATTCCCAAAAAAATCAAGAAAATAGTAAAAAGAAAAATCGTCCTCCAATAAAAACCACTTCAATGGCACTTTGGACAAGTACAATGATGAAAACCTAGAAAATAGGCATCATGTGTAGAATTGAGCATCTGTGTGTATCATTCAAGGTGGAAGCATCTCATCCATATTATTCATAATAAATCCAACATTTCATCTATTTTACCCACAATAAATCCATCCATCCAATCCATCTTCATCCAACTCCAAATTATCTTTATCTTGACAAAAGTTCAGCATACACTTTAAACTTTCTTGTGGCAAAATCTTGACATGGGTCATTATCATTGATCCTATCCTAGTAAATCTAGCATTATACAGTTTATGAATCATTATCCAAAAGAGCATCCTCTATCTGAACATGCTATCTTATCACAACCATCTTCCATCCATTCATCTATGCATTCACCCATGGTCTTTCGCACATTGCTAGACACTGGGGGAAGATACTTGATCTTGCTTTTGAATAACTCTTGATCCATGTCCAAAATCTCACAAATGTGGCATTGACATCATGATCTAGGTATCATTCAAAAAATCTAAAAACATTCGAAACATCTCAAAAAAGTCAAAAACGCCATAACATTTCAAAATTCTTAAAAACATCCATAACATTTTCAAAATACAAAAACATTCTAAAACATCCAAAAACCTTTAAAAAATCCAAAAACTCAAAACATTTGAAAATCCTAAACATTTGGAAAACTTGAAAACTCAAAAACAACCTCAAATATCTTCAAAAAACTCTAAAACAACCTCATAACATTTAAAAATTGAAAACATTCAAATAACCCCAAAAATACCAAAAATAGCCTCAAAACATTTCAACATGTCAAAAACATTGAGAAAATTTGAAAATAAAATCACCCATCCCATTTCGCTTTCACTCATAATAGACTTTCACTCATAATAAATTGATCATCACCTTCAACCTTTGGCAACACAAATAGAAACAAATACAACACTTGACAAAACACAGAGTTAAAAAGTGAAAAATCCTAAGTCTTGATCATGGTCAAACATGTCGGTTAACATTTATATCAATGGCCTTTTAAAATTTAGAAAACAAATCAACATCCAAACATGTCTTATGGATATATCTTTCCTATGATAGACATCATTGGGTATCACACAAAAATAATATTCTTTGAAAAAAGATATGAATAATATTGATTGTTTGTTTATTTTGATCTTTTCTTGTGATTTATCTTATTGGTCCATTTCGATGATCTCTCAAGGATGTCTAAAAAATGATTTAGAGAGAAAGGAATGGGGCATTGATCATTGTTTTTGTTTGTTGTGTTTGTTGGATATTCTTGTAACACAACCTTGGCGAATACTTTCCTTGTGTGTACGAGAGTAGTCTCAAATAAAACAATAGCTAGGAAATATTAGATTATTCATACCTTTTGAGTATTAGTCTCCTTACTTTGATGGTTGCATTCTTTTACACGATCAAACAAGGTTTATGTATGTTAGGTATGAACAAGGATACTCCTATTTGTTTGTAGAGTCGAAGTCCATGCATTAGATACAACGTCATCCTAGTTTTCAATACCTTGGTGCATCATGTATATTTTCTATATCAATAATAAGGATTACTATGATGAAATTAAGTATTATTTGAGGAGAAAAAGAAAAATCATTATCCCATCTCATCCCATCTCCAATAAAATCTTAGAATAATCATAGGTCTATTGGTATCCTGGTTGACATCATCATTCTATTATATCCATCTCATTCTTCATCTATCTATATCATTCTTCTACTTCTATCTTATTCTATCTCATTCTTCTATCCATGCTAATATTTCTATCCAAGTATATCAAATGTTTGTGTGATATACATCAAAATATACATGAGGTTACCCATGGTCGATGAATTTCTATATATCATAAAATCTATCTACATTGAACATTTAAGCTTCATGGGACTTATTATTTTTCATCCTTTGATCAGTAAAACCACTCCTCTCATAATCTTATCACGGGCTCAACCAAAAAATTAGTGTTTCTACTCGATCTCTCGAGGGGGTATCATACTAGCATTCTATCATCCATTGGGGCATATTGGGGCATCAAGAAAAGTCAAAAAAAATAAATTAAGTAGTATCAATTCTTTGAAGCAACGCATCAAGTACCTCACTTGAAAGAGGGGCAAACGTAGACACTTGAAAATGTCCTGAGTATATCACACACCTGATTTTACTTACTAACATCGTTTCTAGCATAACTCACCTAATTCCTTTGTTTAATTAAATAATGTCATGTTATTTAGTTAAATTCATTTAATTCTCCTGTTAATGAAATAACCTTATTAATTCATCTTTTTCTCCCCTTTTGATTAAATAATATCAATATTATTCAAATAAAAGTCATTCATTCCATTTGATTAAACAGTTCTTAATTTTTTAATTACAAGTCCTAGTTCTTCCAATTTGCACAATTAAATGATTTTCATGAATTATTTAATTGGTTAATTTTCCTCCAATCTTTCCAACTTGCATAAAGAATATTCATCATGGAATATTCCTCTTTGAATTTTAATTCTTCAATTTGACTTGAAATATTTTCAATTTCTTCTCCATAAATTAAGGGATCTTGTTGGAACTCTCATGGATTGTGAGCCCTTGATCCATGTCTCATGGATTATCAATCATTTGATAAATCCCTAATATGTGTCTTCATCTTTCATTTGAATTCATCCATTAACCCTCCAATTCAATCCTCATTGTTGATCAATATCTCTCAAATGTAAAAATACTTCACTATTTCCTATCAATTCATCCACAATGTTCATAATAGAGTTATTATCTCAAATTTATTACTCATTTGTGAGCAATTTGAGTGCACCTTTTGTTAATCAACCTTCATCTTCAAGCAAGCTTTTTCACATCAA
The DNA here is from genome assembly GCA_007258455.2 of Sequoia sempervirens. NCBI lineage: Eukaryota > Viridiplantae > Streptophyta > Pinopsida > Cupressales > Cupressaceae > Sequoia > Sequoia sempervirens. The sequence goes on from VDFB02091086.1 coordinate 52,247, forward strand.
TGGATAATGCATAAAACTAAGCAATCCATATCCACATCTACTCACTATGCATCAATCTGCAATGAGATTGAGAGGTTTGCCTACTAATTAGGTTCACTTGCTTTGAATTTCATGTTGATTGCTTTGAATTGAATCATTTAGTCTTGTGTAATTGAATCTCATTGAATTTTTTTTTTTATTGATCAATTATCTTGTTAATAGCTTTGATTTTATGTTATTTGGTCAAATAGATTTACATACTTATAGATAGAAATTATGCCTCGACTACATGTCATTCGTTATCATCTTGTGGGAAAGTCTTCCTAAAAAATTGATTTTATCATTTTTCAACATTCCCAGAAAGTAAAATAAGTTAGTATGATCCCTAGTTGTACCTTTTATTTTCCTAATTTATTCTAAAACAAATATATGTTTTGTGACTTTGGTGGTGTCTTTGCCAAAAATGAGTATTTTAACTAATGAGTCCATTTTAGATTTAGGATTTTTCTCTTCTTTGTGCTATTTTTTGTTTCATAATTACTCCTTTAAAAAAAAATTATACAAGTTTTTTCTCTCTACCCTTTTCTCTTGATACTTGAATATTAAATTTCTTCCTTCCCAATATGGCTTCACAATCTCTTATAAATTTTTGTTGTGGTTCCAATTCTTGGATTAAATTTTTACTTGTACTTGATAATGAAATCCTTCTTGGCTTATATGGCATAGGGAATGACGCCTAGTATATGGGTGTAGCTCCTCAAAGTGGAGCTACATTTGTGTTCCACTAGTAAAATTTGAAAAATCTGGTTATTTCCTGTCCTAGGGCTTAGGGTTTCATTTATTATCTTTCCTTAGGGTTTTTGAATTGCTAAAAGCCTTTCCAAAAAATCTTAAGTTTTAGTCTTTTGCAAATGTTATGTTTCGTCCTTAACCTTTCATCACTGGTTCTTGGTCTTTCAAGTCATGACTTATGTTGTTAATTCCATCTTGTTACCGACCCCTAAATCTTAGTAATCCTAGTCATTACCTATCATTTTATTGAAAGTACTACCTTATGTTAATGTGGGTTGCAGTTCATTAAAATATTATCTATGGTCCTAAGTCAAGTTTTAATAATTTCACCGTTCGCCTAAGGTTTCAACCTTAATCTTTATGTCCCTATCCATTGTGTGCCTATTTAGGCCACCTTTTAAGTTACTAACCATTGGCACATGTAGATATGCAGTGTTAAAATGGTCGTTGGATCTAGAGGATCAAATATCGGTTGCTCCCCGTGCCCCCGCCGGTTTCTTTTCTTCACTATAATATTCTCACGAGTTGGCAGGCAAGCACCACATGCCCTTTGTATTAGCGGGCCCAACATCTTTGAAAGTCGACAGGCGATAGGATGAAACAAATTGACGGTGGAGATTGAATGACATGAATACATCTAGGCCGTTCCTCGTTTCCCCGTCTGATTTTATTTTGCATTAGAATATTATCACAGGGAAGCATGTTGAAGACACCTATCCCTTTGTCAATGGGGCCCACTAAGTTTTAAAGGAAAAAAACACCTTTCCAGTTGAGATCGACAGTCAAGGATGAGGTGACGTGGGTCAATCCTGACCACTCCCTGCCATCCAGTGGGGAACCCATCTCTTCCTCTCATCTCTCAGTGGGGAAGTGGGAGAGCGCCACGTGGATTCATCTAAGCGACAAAAGAAACATCAAGAAAAGGGAAATATCGATGAAATATTTTTCTATAAGGGTATGAAGGATAAAATCTGCACTACTAAAGGGATTCTTTTCCACGTGTTTTAAATGCAAGTGAGATCTTTTAATCATGACTGTTCATTGTGTTTGAGGGCTATGTGCACGGGTAAGTGATCTAATGGTAAAAGTGTGCATATGAAGAATTCTTGATTAAATATGAGCCCTTCCCCGCCTCCCCATTGCTGAAAGTTGCACACGAGTTAAGACCAATAGGGAGTGGGGAAGCCGACACATGGATTTTCCAATGGCAGTAAAGATGGTGGAGCCCATGGACATGTTGGAGGTTGTTGCCACATGATCTATTATGATTGGATAAAATAAAACGAGTGCTTACAATCAACTCTTTCAAACATTGTTGACTCGATTTGGATTTTTCACTAATCCATCTCACCGCACGATCACAAGTTTCAAACTTGTGTGGTTGGTTGTTAGTTTTCTCATGTGAGCTTTCTTTTGAACATTAATGGTGGACACACTCTAGGCATTCGACATAAAGAGGGTTGTCGGCTATTTTCTTTCACAATTACAATTATCGAGAGCTGAAGAATTGGTCTAGAACTAGAGAAGAAGGTGTGAAGAGCTTGAATGAACAGTTGTAGAGGCATTGAAGAAATTTTTCCTAAGTAAGCAGGTGTCCACACTTTTTTGTGTCAATTGTGCATAAGTTGCTAGTTTGGGGAATTGTTGAAAGCTCAGTGAGTTTTAGATACTTAGGGTTTGCAGGGGTTTGGTTATTTTCAAATTCCACTAGGTTGGTAAGAATTGTGCATGGTCTAGGAGGGTTTTTGTTCTGCAAGTTTGCTTTTGAGAGCATAAATCAATGAGACTCTTCTGTATGTGAAAATTCGTAAACCCTAGGTCAGTTATACTGATAAAATGAGAGAACCTGGTGTGTCATCTCCCTAACCAAAGAGGAAACCCAAACAAAAGAGGGTTAAGAGGTGTAAAACCCATGATGACACACCTAAAATTAAGTTAGATGTACCTGAGAAATCTGCAAAGCCAAGGGCAAAGAAGAGAGATTTTTCCATGGAAGGTGAAGCCAAGGGTATTACTGAAGTTGGCTACAAGAAAAACATGTTGGCTAGTTACATAAGGGATGATAACAATGATAAGGTTGGTCAGTCTAAGAAGAAAACAAAGAAGGATAAGGACCATGAGGCTTATGATTCGTATATGGGAGAACTTGATGTTGCCATGGAAGATGAGGAAAATTATATGAGTGATAAGGTAGAAACTAATCCAGAATATGCCTAGTATCTTCTTGAACTTGTAGGTCAAGAAGACTCTAATGATGGTGAGAAAAACTCTCTAGTTTCAAGAAAATCATGAAGGTGACATGCATACTCTGATTCTAAAGATGATGAACCATTGTAGAAACAGAGTCCCAATTTGGATTTTTTTGTCTTAGATGCTGACATGGAGAAGTTTTGATGTTGCTATAACGACAAAATATGCCTTTTGGAAGGCGGTTAAATCCTCTTCAGCAAATAGAAATGGGTTTTTGTCTTATATGATTTCCCTCTCATCAAAGGGTACAAATATAACCACTTCGGTGTTTTGGAATTGAAATGCAAATGAATGTCAAATGTAAAATGTAACTGAAATTGTAATTTGGCCTAAAGCTTGTTGCTCCCATGTTTCTATAAATGGGAATTCAAGGCCAATTACATGGGTCTTTTGATGGTTAAGCATTCGAACTCATGTGAAGAGCAATTTTGTAAATTCAAGCACAGAAAAATAGAATAGTTATAAGTCTTAGGTGTAGATTCTAGCTTGTAATAGGCATAATAGTTTTACAATGGCAATGGCATATGAATGAAAATTGCAAATTCTAGAATAGTATCTCTCCTATGTATTTTTTTGCACAAATCATAAATAGAATGATCAATGATCTTTTATTTGTCTTCGATATTTTCAGTTGAATGTATGGTTTTATTTCTACTTTAGTTCAAAGAACTAATTAAATGTTTTGATGAAATCATAGATATGTGTAATAGAGTGTAAGGATTACTAAGTATTTTTTGTTCTGGATATCTCAAGTTGTTTGTTACAAAGCAATATAACAATAGTATTTAAATGCTAGGTTTAATTGTTGATGTATTATAGTTTTTTGCAAATATGAATCTGTCACCCATGGATAAGGCATTTTTTTGTTGAATTTGGTCATCTTTGAAGTCAATTGAGTCAGTCTTACATGTCAAAGAACAAATCCATATTGAAAATCACTTACATATTATAAATTGTTGTAAATTTGTGTGAGATCTACCCATTCCTGGCTTTTAGATAATAATTTGGTAAGGGATCAGCCAAATTCTTGAAGAATTATGTCTATTTGTAGTTGGTAGGAATATATTGTTACCTAATTTTTCTTTCAACTCAATCAGGTAGAGCTGAGATAGAAATGATTGTGAAAAAGAGAATGAAAGGTACACATTTGATTATGCTAAGTGTTCATTATCATACACAAAAATATTATCAACTAAATTTCAGTTTATTATGCAACTGTTTACAAGAGAAAAGATTGCACAAGCTTTGCATAAATAGTTGTCTTTTATTCATTTTACAAAAGTATGCTAATATAGTCCCACACAAGTCATGGGAGTAACTATATCTAATAAGAGATAAAATAACAAGTACATAACATGAAAAGAAAGTATATAAACAAGGGTGGGACCCGTCATTTCCTGGATGAATGATTA
>VDFB02091091.1:0-20807 GCA_007258455.2 Sequoia sempervirens
GTGCATTATAAGAAGAGTTATCAAATAAAACTTCAGTGATCTGGTTTGTCATAATGTGATAACATTTGTAAGGATCTTCATAACATTTTTAACATTGTAAGATGAATGTTGGTTATATAACTCCACAACCCATTTTATGGCACTGGTCAAGTATTATACTTCTGTTGTTTTCAGCTAGGTCCTCAATCTTCAAAATTCGAACTCATTTTAAATCCCTGTGTGTTATAGTGTTTTGGTTATCTCATGCTCCAAGTAGTTGATATTACTGATGAACAGCCAATTCTATTCAGTATCATCCTATTATGTTGAGTCATTAAATGAGATTATTTGTTGAGCAATATTGTGTTATGTATGTGTTTCAATTTGTTGATATTGCTAAAGGGATCACCCTCTCGGGTCTTGCAGAGCCCAAAGTGTAGGAGGTTATTTTAAAATCCTCATCAGTTGGTCCAGGTCCTTCGAGCTGCCCTTGATTGGAATCGGCAATTAGGTAAATTAGGAGACAAACTTGGTTAACAGCATAAAAAATAACCAACATGATCATTTACATCTAATTCATGTGATTCTTCTTTAGGAGAACATTCTTCCTCAGCAAAATTCAACTTATTCATTAGCACTTTAATCTCAACATCACACTCATGTGGCATGCTACACTCATCATATGTGCCTTGATCTTCTTCTAGTGATTGTGCTACTACACATTGATGAGGGGAATGAGGTAGCTGGCATGCTACACACCATGGAGTATCATCTACAAAATGAGAATAATTCTTCTCCAAAGGATCTAGAGTCTCTTTATTTGACACATTCTTTTGATTATTTTGTACTAGCTTTCCACTATGCCAATTTGTGATATAGGGCTTATCATGTGGTACATGAATTCACTAATACTTTTAAAATCCTTAAATTCTCATATATATCCATCTTCTAACTTAAATCCTTAAGACTGTTCATCACTTTATCCAAATTATCATCAGAAGTTGTTGCCTTGTCATGATGTCCTTTTTTATTTTTAATTATTTTGACATCATCTCTCCTATCCAACTTTTTTGATGCTCTTCTATTTCCATCAATGTGCAAAGAAATCTTAAAAGCATCTCTCAAGGTTTTAGGATCATTATCCCTCAATAAGTATCCCATCTTGAGTTCAAATGAATTATAATAGAGAACTAAGCACATTTGTTCAAGTGGTATAATGTCTATAGGAACTATATACATTACTTTAGCAAACCCAATGTTGAAATCAAAGACCAATTCATTATAACCCTTTGAAATACTAGTCAATTCAATGATCGCAAACTTGGGATCATTTTTATCCCCATATTGTTATGTGAAAAATCCTTTAAATTCCTCCCAAGATCTAATGCTTGCCTCAAATAGACCTCTATACCACTCTCTCCCATCCTCAGTTAGATATTACATAAATAGCTGCATGACTATTTCCTCATCTTCATCTAAAAATTATCAATAAAGTTTAGAAAACTTCTTAGGTGATCTTCACATGATATAGCATTATTTATAGAAAAATAAAAGAACTTCTAACCTCATTTGGAATATGATTAGAATAGCCAAGAATACCATCGAAGTTTAACTACCTATATCTGTCCATTTAAAAAGGTCTTCTTGTATGAATATTCCTTGTAGCACCTTGTTGTTGACCGACAATATTTTGACTTACAACATTTCGGTCAACTTGTAGGCTAGACTGTGGGATACTCTAACCTGTATGGGATGAATTTTGAACAGTGCAAACTATTAAGGTATTTGCAACAAACAATGTATGGCTTTGACAATTTATCTCAGGAAGTTTCGAAGAACAATCCTGTATTTTACTGTATTTTGGAGTTTCAATAATTTCACCCTTGGCCTTTGCACTACTGGCAGCCAATTTGCCCACTATTCTAATTCCTTTATTAGAGTATCTACCTCCGCTTGTAGTTGCAAATTTTTAGGATCAGGTACTAGAAACCTTTTAAGTACATCATTTTCATTTATGGTTACCCCTTTTACAAGATTAGCATGTTTTTTTCCCTTATCCATAGGCTTGGATGCAAACCTTTTGTTGGTAGTTGATGCTACTGTGCTAGTAGTAGGAGGACTACTCCATGTACTAGTGTGGGTCTTTCCTAAGGGAACACTTTCTGTACTGCTACTAATTGTCGGATTACTAGCTTGGTGTATTTTATGGAAAAGAATTTGATGGAGTGGGTATAGATGAGGGATCTTCTTCATAATAATTCTTCATTTAAGAAACTTTTTTCTCTCAATTTATCTTTGTAAAATACATCATTCCTAAGTTGAGTTTATTTATCCTTACTCTTCTTGAGTTTTATCTCTTCTAGCCTATTTATTTCATCCTAAAGTTGTTGGAATTCTTGTGACTATTCATTCTCATCCGAAAAATCATTCTTAGTGTCTAAGGTATCAGTGTAAATTTCAACATCTTCAACAAAAAATGTGGTAATTGGGTTAATAGTGGGGCTAGAGTTAGTTAATTCCTTTTCAAGAGGGCTATTCCTTAATAAGTCATACTACGAGGAACTAGAAGTATCTGTTGGAGGATTTAGGCTATAAGTAGCTCTAGCATCAAAATTATCTTGCAAGGTTTTCTCTCTTATCCCTACTTTCTTAGCAAGGCTATTAGGGTGGGTTTCATCCTCACTCATAGCATACTTGACAACTACATTATCTTCATTTGTGGGAGGCATTCAGAATTCAATATCAATAAAACATCTCAAATTCTCATTGCTACTATCATGAGGACACCTAGATCCAAGAGGAGGAGGAGGAACAAAATTACTTGTACTTTTCTTCTTCCATGACTATTGAGGATTGTGTGGTGATTCTCCTTCCAAAATTTTCTTAGAGTTTTTGTTGAGCCAAGATCTTGTTCCTCTCATGACTTCTAATGTGTTTTTGAGATTCTTTTCTTCTTTATTCTTCTTAATTATTTTGTGCCAACAAAGATACTTAGAGTTGCCACCCAATTAGGTGAATTCAAGTTATTTAAAATAATTCTCAAAGAAGAATGTAAATGGAAAGCAATTTGAAAAATCCTAACATAGACTAATAGGCACTTCACATGAATATACAATTTCAATGAGAAACACTTAAGACAACACTTGAAAATTATTTTGACTCTATACTAAACAATCTGCAACAAATATTTAAGAGTGATTAAAACAGATATTGGTTATTAAAAATAATTTATTTATATTTAATATATTTTAGATAGATATCAAAATGACATTTCTATAATAAATATTTTATATAAGTTTAATTTTGTAGATATTTTTACATAGTTTGTATGAATTATGAATTACGATACTATTATTGAAATTTAAATACCTCTTCAACTATAATAAAGTAAATTTTATCTAAAGAAAAATAGTTTAAAAAAAGTTAAAACAATACAAATTCAATATAAATATCTCAAAATTGTTTTTTTCTTATTATATAAAATAAATATTTTATTGCATATATTAAATATATAATTAACACAATTCAATTTTGTTTACTACTTTTTTTAAATCCATCATTCATTAATTAATAATTTAATTGGTGGATTCTATTCTTTTGAAAAAAAACCAATTTTATTTTATTTTATTTTGTTGATTGTTCTTTAGTTGAATATACCTCAAAAGTTAGTTCACAATGATACTAAGAGCTCAACACTAAATTTCTCAATATAATAAGAATGCATACAATACATTGTGATAAGAGAATATTACATAAGCTATTTATGATTTCATTTTTTTGTATATATTTAGATTTTATATTACTATTTACAATATTTCTAAACTCAAAAAGATTTGAGTATATTTTTATATTATTAAAACTTATAAATATTTAAAATTTAATAAAATAAACTCTCACATTCAAAATATCTCTCTCTATCTTTCTATATTATAATGGTAAATTTACTACTATAAACTATACTATTTAAATTTAAGCCAAAAGAACTCTCACATTAACAAAACCTCTTCCCCATAAAGCACACCTCTAAGCTATGACAATGCATATGAAGGTGGGTGCTTCCATTTACTTCCACATTAAAGCTCTATATACTATTCCAAGCCAAATTCTAGGAGAAAGCCAATTTTTTATTAAAACTAATGGATGGCTTCAAAAAAAAATGACATCAATGCAAGGTTTCAAAATGTCTTGGTTGCCCCATACTTTCTATTAATAGCTCAAGATTTTTCATACAATATAATTTTAATTCTATTTAATCAAAGAGATGGAACCTGGGGCATCAAATCTAATATAAATTCATCCTCATCATCATACTTGTAGCTATCATATTCATCTTCAACCTCAACTCGATCAATGGTATTTCACGACACTAAATCAAATTAATTTAATGTGATTAATTTTTCAATCATGGTGGTGAATAATTTATTTCAGAATTTGTCATGGACAAGAATTTTTACAGAATTTTTCATCGCTGAATTGCTGCGTTGAATTTTTTGTATACATATCCCTTTACAACCAAGAACAAGGCTACAGAAAGGACAACCTGCAACCAGCCAAAAACCAGCTCCCAAACAAGACCCTTCAAGATTTACATTTAGAACTACTCTTGTGGAAACAGAAAGTCATGTCAAAAAAAGGCCTAGAGAATTTTGTTTTCTGCCCTATTTTCCAAGATGAACGCTTACCATAGTCTTAGAGATTTTCCATCATTGTTCCCTTCATGCATTAAAAGACTAACTATCATGAATTTTTTTCTGTCTCTATTTTCCTAAGATGAATGTCCACAAAACATAGTCTAGATATTTCATCATTGTTCCTTCATGCAAAGACTTAGTCATTTTTCAATAGGGTTCTTTACCATCTCACCATTTGGAGGCATCCAAAGGAGATGCCCCAAGACCCTATGATTGGAAGGGAATCCTATTTTAAAACATCTTCTACAATGGAAGGGAATCCCTTCATAATCCAAAGATTGGACCCAAAAAACCTTAGAAGATTTTAGTAAAACCTCAGTAGGCAACCCTTTGGAAATATCAATTTCAAGAGTATGTGAGCAAAGGTGGAATGAAAAATGTAAGAAGATTCATCATCCACCAACAAAAATCACCAAGGGCTTCACCAACATCCTCGAGAAGAGAATCACTCTGAAGGTGGAGGGGAAGATTAAGCAAACGAACCCAGATCTAGATCTTGTTCAAAGTTTCAAAAGCAGGGTTAAAATTTGAATGCTAGGGCCTAATCATCAGCAAATATTTGTCCTCCCAGCTAAAAAAATGATCACATAAAATTTTATTTTTGTCCCAAGCATTATCAAACTTAGCTACAAAAAACCCTTTTGCCATGGGGAAAATATGAACTTTACCAAAAATAAGAGGCTCTCATTCATTGATGATCCAAGAGTGTAGCTCATTGATGATCCAAGGAGTAGAACAGGGAGGCTAGGCCAAAAACCCCTAAACTGACATATCACCCCACGAGCAGAAAGCTCAGCAGCATTATCACCTATTTCTTCTACTATCTCATCCTTCAGCTTCACTGTGATGGCATTTTTCACCGAGATAAACCCGCCAAATGACATCCTACCATGCCGATCCACATTCACACCCCCAGCTTTCACTCCGTGAGCGCCACACTTTTCGCCTCCCACCAACTCTCAGAGCGAGTATCACCTCATGTCATCGCCAATGCCCTTCGCCTCCTAATGCAGAGAACTAAATTGCCATGGTCGCCGATGTACCCACATGAAAGCATGACTGCTACTAGGCACCGGCTACGCCTTTCAGCAACAGATTCCACTTCACATGGCCGGGGCTTTTCCAATAAATATCAAAAATGACATCTCTACAATAAATATTTTATTTAAGTTTATTTTTTAAATATTTTGACATAGTTTCTATGATTTATGATTTATGATTTATTATTCAAAATTAAAATACATCTTCAATTATAATAAGGAAAATTTAATCTAAAGCAAAATAACTTTAAATAGAACTTAAAATACTATTAACAATATTTATAAATATTGTATTGAAAAACACTATGTTGTGTAGATTATTTTAATTTAATACAGCTCAAAAATCAATACAAGCCAATATTTTGAGTATCTCAAGACTTAAACAGTACTACTAATGTATTGAATTTTACTGTAGTCTTTCAAATTTGATTTAACACGTGACTATGAGAGAAGTATAGGGTTACAAAAATTCCATCAAATTACATGCTAATGTATTGAATTTTATTGTAGTCTTTCAAATTTGAACTTGAGAGAGGTATAGGGGTACAAACATTCCATGAAATCACATGCTAATGTATTGAATTTTATTGTAGTCTTTCAAATTTTATTTAACACGTGACTATGAGAGAATTATAGTGGTACAAACATTCCGTAAAATTACATTATATTCTTTCCATTTCATTAATTAAATAGAGCTCAAAAATTAATAAATGAGATTAAGTACATTAGGTTACAAATATTGTGTTGAGTTACACTAAATTCTAAAATTTTGACTTAATTGAGTAGAGTTCAAAAGTTAATACATGAGAGTATAAAATAAGTTCATCAATAATTCTAAAATCAAGAAGTTTTAAGTATATAAAAATTAATTAAATATATATATTATAAAAAGCATAAATATTAATGTGAGAATAAGATCATTATATTATTATATATTTGTTTATTACTCAAATCTTAACTTTGTAAAGATGAAATGCATCATATTTGATAAGAAAAAATATTTTAGTTAAATTATTTACTATAACCATATCTAAACAAATATATATTAATACTTATAATCAATATAATCTATAAATATAAATTATTTTTAAATAAAAATAATCTAAATTTTTATTTTAAAATCTATTTATAATTAAAAATTAATTTAATCAATGAATAATGTTCAAATTTTAATAACCAAATTTATTAAAATATGTTTATATATTTAAAATATACAAACCCTACCGGCATTGGTGGACAAGAGGTGGTGCATATGTTGACTACAGTATTCTAGATGTTAGTTGGAGATTGGTGTTGGTGGTTAATCAGATTCTTCATTTGTGTGACTCTTTGGAGTCTGTTACTTTTACTCATATCCCTAGGGAGTGGAATGGTGTTGCAGATTGTCTGGCCAATGGGCTTCTGATCAAATGCAAAACTGGAATATTAGAGAGAAGGATCAATTACTTGTAGATTTGTCTCATCAGTTGGATCACTTAGTGGATCTTGATAGGGCTGTTTGATGCCCCTGCTTTGTATTTCTTCTTGATTTGAATAAATTTTAACCCTCCTTTATTTCAAAATAATAAAAATTAAATAATAAATTTAGTACATACACTATACTACCTAAATTTCTCCCCATAAAACCCACTTCTAATCTCGAATAACTGCATTTTAACTAGAAAAGTAGCTTACCGAAACATGTTGTGTAGCGATAGCTTACCGTGGAATACTGAATGCTGGGAACTATGCGTGAAGATAGGTGCTTACTCATCTGATGATACTCTACAGATTGTCCAAAACCAAATTCTCATGACAAAGTCAAACTTTGGTTGAAAATAATGGGAGGCTCCAAAAATAACTTACACCGAGCAATGGAAGCCTCCCAAATGGCTTGGTTCATCCAAAATTTCCATATTGCCGAAGTTTATAGGAAATAGCTCAAAATTTTCTTATAAGTCTATTTAACCACGGGGGTTTGTTGGAGGCACCTCACACAGAGACGATGGCTTCCAAGAGAGAATCCGACAATTCCAGATTCATCCATGGTATTAAGAGAATGAGAAGCAGTTGGAATAGTATTATGAGTGAAGAAAAAGAAGGGGAATTTAAGCAGCCTTACACCAACTGGCTCACACTTGGATTTGAGCCATGGAGAGAGGATGGCTCAAACAAAGATACATATGGCAAGGGTAAAGTTATTGATTCTGCATCGAGTGGCTCATGCATAGCGGATGGATCAAGTATGTATTTATATGGCATGGATGAGGCCAAAGATGCAGAGAAGAAAGGTGATATTTCATCCTGCACAGAGGATGGCTCAAACAAAGAAGTATATGGCATGGAGGAATCAATGTTGATACATGATATTCCAGAGGACATCTTGTACATAATATTTTGTAAACTTCCTCTTCATATTCTGTTTCAATTTCAAATCATTTGTTCTTCATGGCAGGCTATTATTTCTAGATCTGCTCACTTTCACAATCTGTGGGAGCAGAGTAACATGCAAATGTGGCTGGTCATGGATCACTATGATGTAACAAGTGAGTCTTCTAATGGGTTTGCACTCTTTGATGTCAATAGAAGGCTAAGGTTCAAGAAGATATTTAGTGATGAGTGGAGATGCAATTACTCAAAATGGTTTCTCAGAGCTGGAGATGGGGGCCTCTTGCTTTATAGCTGCAAGAGAAATGGAACCCTTCGAGTTATCAATCCATTGACAATGCAATCCCATAGTCTTGAAGATGCAAGGGTCAACAGAAAAAGCAGGATTTCCTTCTACATGAAAAGATATCATGAGGATGTGGCTGCGCATCTCAAGTTTGACTCAAAGGAAAAGACTTATCAGGTAATTGTTATAATTGGATGTCTTTACGTTTTAAGGAGAAAGAAATTGTTGGTTTTGATCTATAGATCTGTAGATCGGAAATGGGAAATTAGAGATGTTCACTTGGCTCAAAGAGTGAGTGGGTGTATGGCACTCAGCTTTTTCCCAAGCATTATAATACAGAACCAAAAAATCTACTGTTTTTCTAAAAATGGGGCAGATGTGGGTACGCATGATTTGGATGGAGATTGCAATAGCAGGTTTGTTTATACTTTGGGGATGCAAGGTGTAATGCATGAGGCATTGGGAATCGTCATGTACAAGGGGAGAATGATAATGGTTTGTAAAATTAATCCAATGTATTTCCCACCATATACACATGCTCTGGTTTTTTATGAGTTTGATGAGCTTGCCTTGCAGTGGAGATGTAACTATGAAGCTGTTCTATCGCCGCATTATTTGCCTCCTGGAGTAGTTTGTGTTGGGGGGGATTATATTTGGCTTATTATGAAAAGAGAGAACCATCTCAGCCATATTATTTCTGTAGATATAGATAAAGGGGAGGTGAATGTATGGCCAGAAGTTTACCCGTTTATGTTCAATGTGAGGAACTGTCTCTCAATGCCACTGAGCTTTTGCCCATGCTCTTAGATTTCATTCTTCTTGGCTTTTAGGGTCATCCTTTGCCGTATTTAGTTATCTATGGGGAACCGTACTATTTTGTTTTATTTGTTTTCTGGACCAATGAAATCTATGTTATGTTCCATCAATAAAGGGTCCTAAAAGAGTTTAAGATTCAAAATATTAGTTCAGATTGTGATAGAATTTATCCCGCTATTGGAAATAAAAGATATATTCTTTTCTGTTTTTTTCTTTTTTCTTTTATTACAATATAAGAATATGTCATTACCTTATTTTATGCCTGTTTTTTAATCTTAATAATAATATTAGAGCAGGTGGAGGTTTTATTGTTTGTATTCCACTTAAAATTTTGATAGTTGTTCAGATGGAATAACATTAATTTTTTTAGAATTCATGTTATAATGATTAAAAGGGCTGATTAAAAATTAGTCAAAACATTAAGAAAAAATTAATTTATAAAAAATCTGAAATTGCTTGAAGGTGATCAATTTTTTATTTTTCTTCATACAATATTTTGTTGACCATTTTGCTAATGCCTCATCACTTTAGAGATTTTAATTATTTTTCAAATCTTACCAATGAACTATGATAAATGATTTTTAATAAGACAATTATTTTAGAGATTAAAAAGAACAATAAGAGACTTATATCGAATTTATATATTACAGATTTCTTTATTTTGTGATATTTTGTGAAATTAAGATACAAACCATTTACAAAAATAATATTTTGATACAAATATATATTGCATCAAGTTGGACTCATTTTTCTAACACTAATATCATTACACATTTTTCTAACTAGTTGTGCTAAAGAAAAAGACAAAAATTGGGAGAATATGTGTAAGAGGAAAATCTAGTTGTACGCAAAGGAATTAGTATGTAAATGGCATTTCTAGATTATAATGACTCAGAAAAGCGATGCACAGAGGTTTCTCCGTTTATGTTAAATGTGAGAAATTGTCTATCGTATGTATTCTTCTTGGCTTTTAGGGTTTCTTAATTGTATTTCCTGTCTTTTGTCTGTGGGTGTCTATATTATTTTATTGTATTTATTTTCTTGAAATCAAAGAGATCTGTGTGTTGTTTAGTTATTTATAAATATTCGATTAATGAATATAACTCATATTTATAATATGATTTATTGATATTTACAAATTTTTAATATTTATTTTATACTATTACAATATAAAGATATATGATTTTTTATTTTATATTATGCTTTTCAATCTTAATAATAATGTTTTTCAATATTATGTGTTGGTTAAGATGGGTGGAGATAGGAAAAGAATCGAGTCGGACAGCTATGAGATGCATACAAAAAATGTTAAGGTTTGGAATAAGGTTAAAAGTGGCAGATTACTTCCTTTCTGGAGAAGCTCCATGGCTCCTAATCGGTGTCTAGGACCTCTTTGTAAAATTGGAATAATGGGACCTAACCCTTTTGGTAGGAATGTGGAGCTCAATGAAAATCTGATAGCTGATGTTACGAGTTTTTCAATTGATGGGAAGAAGTTCTTCAGGGACAGGGTTTTTTCTGATGAAGTCGTGATCAGATTTCCTAAAAAAGAAAAAGAAAGGCTAAATCTTGTGAAAATTGCTAACAACTATTTTGAAGCAGACACCATAAAATCCCTTTGGAGAAAGGTCTTATGGGTCATCATGGAGTACATTACGGTGGACAAGTGCTTCACCAGGGTCTATGAATATCACTTTTCTCTGCTCAATCACTTCCACTACAAGGTTAGGGTTTCTATCCCCTATTATCTTTTCTATTCTCTGAGAAAAAGCTTGGATGATCATAAGAAAAACCCTAGAAGATTCTCTATCCTGTATACTGGGTTGATTAGATTGATTATAGAGCATTATCAAAAAATGCATGTCCCCACCAATCTAGATACTTTTCTTGATTCTGAGGGTGATGACACTGAGCCCAATTGCTTGGAGTTTTTTCACAATTTAAATCTGGCTAGCACTGTCCTTAGTCTGCATACTGTCCCTTCTAGGAAAAAAAACCCTATCCCTTTTTCTGATAAAGCTCGTGCTGAGTTTGAGTCGAGAAGCCCCTTTTTCTTGTTGATAAGAACCCCTAGGCTAAAAACCTTATTTCCTACTCTGAAGATTCCTTTGATTATGAGGAGTCTGGTGCCAACAATACTAAGTCTTGCACCGACCCTTTGCTAGATAGACCTGTGAAAGATGACTCCCCTATTACTCCTGACCCTGAAAAAACTTGTTTTAATACTAGAAGGGATCCCTCTCTGGATGTTCTGAATTTAGCCAAAACTAATGCTAACTCCCATTTCAAACTGTCGAAGTGGACATTCAATGAAATTAATGAGTTAAAGATAAAAAAATTGGGCCCCTCAAAGCAAGCTGGAAGAGCTGGGTGCCAAGATTGCTGCGATTGATAAGAAAAGTCTGGATTGTGGTGCTCATGGTCTCAGTAAAGAATCTTTGTACCAGGCTGACAAAAATATAAATATTAATTCTGAGGTTGAGAATATGAGGAACACCATCAAAATTTTTGCAAAGCAAAACAATCGAATGGCTAGAAACAATGCCATTATTATTAATGCGATGACAAAGAAGTTAGACAGAGCCCAACAGGGGTCTCTTGTGGTGGATCTGGAGGAAACCGATGACAAAAGTCAGGATATGGATGCTGACATATCAAAGAGAACCAGAGCCAATCTGAAGCAAAAGGCTCCCCCTACTCCGAAGATGATTCAAATATTTAAAAAGGGTGTCCATGAAATGCAGAACTTGGAGGTGGAGACGAAATCTATCCTCAAGACTCTAAGTTAGTTGTGGTGGGTTCTTTGTTGTTTACTCTGCTGGTCTTTTTTGCTTGACCTTTCTGGTCTATTTCGGTTGGTTGTTGCTTGCTCCTTCCTTTTTCTTTTGGGAAGTTGGTGTTTTACATTTGGACTCTTGTGTTTTTTTGTAAACTTTGTTGTTTGGTCCACAATAAAACCCTTTTTACCCTTTATCAAAAAATAATGAAAGTAAATTATAGATTGATGCATTGTTTTTTATGAGTTAGATTGAGGTAATGTTATTTTCTTTTTCAATTTTTAGTGTGATGACTTAATAACTAACTAAAATTTGTCAAAATTTAAAATCAAATCAAATTTTAAAAAAATTAACCTATTTTGTAGAGAAAATATTTTTCTATTCTTTATAAAATTTCTATTCCACACTATAAAAAGCATCATCACTTTTAAAAGTCTTTGATATTTTTTCAAATCCCACAAATGTATGAAAATATGATCTTGAATAGATGCAATTCATCTATAGAGAGCTTAAAAGGAGGTGAAATAATTCTTGAGCATTCATTTCAAATTTATATTTGGGTGTGTTGTCAAATAGAGGGGGGTAAAAATTCAAGTGACAAAGGTATGTAGTTCAAAATTTATTTGAGAATATTTTATAATTGTAATGGTGAAATAATGTGAAAATTTAATTCATTATAATGAAAAAAAATTGTATGTATTATATACTTTATTTAATTGTACATTTATTTTGAAAAATGATATGATACAAGCACATATTAGTAAATGGTGTGAATTGGATCATTCTTCTAAAAATAGTATATCTCTATTTATATTATTTCCACACTTAACTCTTACTTTATCTTCATATACAAATATCTCCACATTTATGACATGGTATCTCCAAAAAATCATCATCCTATCTTCATATGCCCATACTCATATATTTTCCTTATCCTTGCACTTATCAAATCTACCTATACATCTACTTGGTTATAGTATTTGTTTAATCATATCTAACTATTTGACTATCTAGGGCCAGACCCACAACAGAATGGTCTCTTATGTATTCATCTTATTGTTACACTTATCATATTCGCCTATACACCTACCCAATTATAGTTGTTATTTGTCCAAACCTGACTATTTGACTATCTAGTGCATGTTTTGTGATCACAAGCTCAACGTCACAAATGTAAACTTGACCTTTATATTTTTAAATTTTAAATTTTAAATTTGACCAAATGGCGTGGTTTACCCTTCTTGCCCCATATTGACTAAAACATAGAAAAAGAGGTTCACCATCAATAGGGTATCAATGATGAACCTAATTTCCATTAGGTTTGTGTTTCATTCAATTATGAGGGCCAACATGCTTCAATAATATTTAGAAATCAACCCTAACTATTATAGCAATGAAAAGGTCCAATTTTTTAGAGCTCAAAATGATGTGTACCTTGTAGAAAAAAAAATTAGGCCACAAAGGACTCATTCACCTTTAGTGGTGAATGGGTCCCTAATAGGGTTCTAGAAACTAACTTCTAGGTTTAATTCCTCTCATTCTACACTCCCAGATCCCAGGTTTTCACTACTTCAAGCCCCACTAAGGACTCATTTGCCTTTAGTGGCGACTGGGTCATTTTAGGGTTTCGGGAAACTAACTTCTAGGTTTTGTACTTCAATATTTGCACTTTCAATTCCCAAGTTTTCATCTATCGAAAGTCTAGAATAAATTTTGTAGCCTTGCTTTTGTGTTATTGCACTATGGTGACAACTTCAACTCTTCAACTTTGACAATTTTGCTCCAAATCTTGCTCTTCAACCTAAAACCTACAATCACACATTCAAGGGAAGGAAAACTTGTTGATTGTTAATGAATAGGGGTTTTCCTCAGTCAAACCCATTTTAGGTAATTAAACCAATTAATGAAATAATGAAATTGAAGCATGAAACATGGAATATGAAAGGATGATACCTTGGATGTTATCTTGGAGTATAAATCTACAATCTAACATAAAGTGGCCATGAAGAATGTAGATCTTGATCTCAAATAGGATGTGAAACAATGCTTGCAAGAATGATCTTCAATGCTACATCAACAATCTTAGCTCAACAACATGCATGAATGGACTATCCCTTTGACACATGATGAAATGATCTTGAATTGCTGCAATAAGACTCCATAATTCTACCTTGAAATGCCTTTCAAATTCTCTTGTAAACTCTAACTTGCTATAAGAATACTCTCTCAAAGTTGCTAGGTGAATTAACCCCTTATTTATACTAAATCTAGAGATTAACCTCAAAATTCAAATAATTCAATTCGACCTCAAATCTGGGTATTAAAATCATAAAAATCCTGCCACAATTAAGTTCAAAAAGAGGGGTCCTATTAAGGGAGGACCCATTCGCCACTAAAGGTGAATGCGTCCTAGCACAACTTTCTAAAACCATGCCTCAGGGGGAGTGAAATAAGACCAAAAACCATGTAGAATCTGCAAAAAAAGGGGGTCCTATAGAGGGAGGACCCCTTTGCCACCTAGGTCGAATGGGTCCTAGTACCAATTTCTCATACCTTGATTTTTCCCAATTAAATGTTATGCAATTTAAATGTTGGGTCTCACCATGGATCCTCATAAGGTGTCATAAATAAGGCTTAAATTTGAATTAAAGGGGTCAATTAACTCTAATTAACCACAATTAATTAAGAGGACCCTAGATAATTGTGAAAGTGTGTTACAACACTTTACAACACCTTAAATAGGGTATAATTTAGGTACATTTTATTAAAGGGCCCTAGATTCAATTTGAATGTGTACAACACTTTATAATACTAAACCTAAGCACAATTAGGTTAATTCAATGACAATTATTCCCAAATCAAGTGAGGAAAAAGGGATACTTTTTCTGTCACTACATTTTTCCCCCACTTTAGTGAGAGGATGACCCCATGTCAAACTCATACTAAAGTAGACATTCAAGACACTTAAGTATTAACAATAAAAAAGATACATGATCATGCCCTATCAAAGGCCAAGAAAGATAAAGAAAAACAAAAGGATCAAGCACAATTGTTTCAATGTGATATGGAATGGGGTTGTTTATCCGTAATGTGTGATGCTCACTCTAGGGTAGTGGAACCTCAATGTATCTACTAGGTGATTTATCCCAAGGAGGTGGAAAATGAGAGAATCATATTAGCCTATGATACCATACTGAATTTATCCTCCTAACAACTTTGATAAGGCACCACATTGTAATGTTTTTTGTGAATGCTTTTGTAATGTCATATCTATAAAAAATTTGTTAAAGGGGATTTTTCTTTGTTCATGTAAGGTATTCTTCTTAGGGAGAATTGTGCCTAATGTCTCCAAGAGAGGACAAGTCAAGGATATAAAATCACCACTTATGGGATGCCTCAAATTCACATCATGCCACAAAGGGAGATTGTATAATTAGAAACACCACACTCTTGGAGGACATCAAACCCAATGACACCACCAAGAAAAGGACATGTCATAAGAAAAAGAAAAATCATGCCATGAAATATGTCGAAAGATGTCACCGATGTATGCCCCCACTTTAAAGCAGTTTCTACATCATTACTGTGAGTAATTGCTTTAAAGTATCCAATTTTTTTTCCTAATACATGAGATTTTTCCTTGGAAAACCCTATGCCAAGTCATGTGTTTCCAAAATAAGTTGCATCATGAAATAGGAAGGGTTTCCCCAAAAAATACAATGCTAAACCTAGAAAGAAAAGTATGTCACATGAGAGTCAACTTAATGCATGTCGTCCACATCCCAAACTTGCTCTTATATATACATGGAAAGCAGTCAACTAGCCACAACAAACAATGACAAGTTCCATACGAAGACAAAGCTACTTAACCCCTTGCCCCTACTGAGTATAAGACAAGGATGAGTCGAGGATGGATGATGGTATGTCACTCCTTGTGGTAATGAATGTAAACCATGAAATAGTATCTTATGATCCTACAACTATTACATGGCAAGGAGCAACAACTATTTTTATTGTGTATAATGAGTAGGAAAAGTATCAACTTGATGCCTATCTAATGAGATATTTCCACATGTAGTATCTATCAGTTTAGGATGCCCCAAAGTTCAATTTGTCTTGGAATAATCTTTTATAATAGTGTTGCTATTCAGTGAAGGCGTGTTTGATGGTTTGATTTCTATCAAAGGACAATAACCAAGACCATGAGTTGTTTCTTGCATGTTAGGTTCTATAGCGACATGGATACCTTGTTCTCTAGCACCACATCCTTTTCCACTATAACCAAGTTGTCTCATAAGTTCATAACCTCTTCCTTAAATCTTTTTCATTTCTCTAGGATTCGGTGGTTGTTCATAATCAACTTCATCAATTTTTGTGTGTAATTTTCTTGATCTTCTAAAGTAGTTGAGGTGGATACTTTTAAATTTTGTGTTGACATTACTTATTTTTCTTTTCCCTTTTCAAACTCTTTGTTGATGATCTTGTATTCACCCATAAATGTTGGTGTGAAATCTAAGGAACCCCAATCATCTTCCAATAGCTTAGTGACTTGATCAATGTTCTTCTTCCTTCTTGACTTCCACTTTTTCAATTAGATACAATGATTTCAAAGGGTCTCATCCTTCTTTCTTATAAATCAAACAACTTTCAGGTTGAGGATTGTCCTTAAGTGTGTAAACTTTGTTGGTATAGACATACTTCATTACACGTTGAAGGGTAGAAGGCACCCATTCATCTCATGAATCCATGGTCTGCCTAAGAGGAGATTATATAAAAGATCATGAAGCATAACATGGACTAGAGTTTGTAAGGTAACCTTTCCAACTGTAATAGGTAATGTGATGACTCCAAGTGGTTGTTTTCCTATATTATCGAATCCGCAGATGGATAAAGAATCAGGTTTAATATCACTTCTACTCATTTTGATCTTTCCCAAAAGGCTCACACTACACACATTAAGGGCCAAACCATTATCCACAGGAGTTCTCTTTATCATATTTCGATCAACATAAACTATGACATTGAAATCTTTATTTCATTTTTGTTCTTCTAACGAAGGTAACTCATCTTGACAGAAAGTGATGTCTAAGCTTTCTTGGGTTATAGCTTGAATTTTCGGTTGCTACATCATTTGATTGCACATTGGGAATGGTAGGAATTTCTTATGAATCACTTTGAAGCATGTTATGATAAATAGGGGAGGTTTGAATAAGTTACCATAAGAATATCTTAGTGCAGGAGTATTATTAAGTTGTTCAAGAGGATTATACTCCTTTCCACTTTGTAAGGAAAATGAGGAGGACCCGGGGAAAGATAGGGTTAGGTAATGGGAGAGATGTTGGAGTTTCTTGTCTTTATTGCAGATTGCTCCTTGTGTTATATGTATGATCAATAGTGTTATAATTTGATTGTTGTGAAACATTATTCTTAGGTGGTTTGAGGATGAGGACAAGTTTATTTTGAGTTTGTGGTTGTTGTGAGGGTGGGTAAATAATTAGAGGATTGTTAGGATGTCCCACAGGGTATTTAGGAGGTCCAATAATCAAAGGGGGTCTAATAGACACTTGTGCATTCATAACCTTAGTATTTTTGGTTTGATGTCTTTCTAATGAAGGGGGTTCTAATGTCACTTCATCATCTTCACCTAAGGAATTAATATTGTCAATGTTCTCATTTTCTTCCACCCTGATATCGGGAAACAAAAAAGTATCCCTTTTCCTTACTTAATTTGGCAATGATTAACATTAAGATGGACCTAATTTTTCCTTGATCTAGTGATATAATTTTTTTTACACATTCACATTGGACTTAGGGACCTTTTAAGCTAGATAGGCCTAATTTTTCCTTAATTTAATGTTGTAAAGTGTATTTATTTTCACCTTCACATTAACTTGTTTTGGAGGGTTGTCATAGACTCATTCACCTATAGGTGAATGAGTCTTTGTAGGGATTTTTGAAATCACTTTCTGGGTCCTCTACTCCTATGTCTGCACTCCTAATTCCCCTAGGTCCCACTATTGGAAAGCCAAAAATAAATTCAAGATATAAGTTTTTGTGGCTTGAAAACAAAGGTGACAACAAATACAACATTGCAAAATCACTCTTTTGAGACCTTCAACTTTTCTTCAACCTATGAGCCTACACATACACAAGAGGGGAAAAATTATTTGTAGTGGTAGATAGGGGTTTGCCTTGGTCAAACCCCATTTTGGTAATTAAACCTTGAAATGAAATAATGAAACATGAAAAGAATGATGAATGAACAATACAGTACTGCAACTCAAAAACCTTGAATAAACCTTTGGAGGACTAACATCTTGATTTTGATCTTGCATGAAATGACTTCAATGGATGTGGATCTTCATGCTTGAATATTGACTATAATGTTGACTTGGATCTTGAAATCTTTATCATAATATTAGCTCCAAAAACATGCATGATTGCAAAAGACTTTGACATGATGCTTGAGATTTTGATTGTGTTTGTAGATAATTGATAAATTTTCCCTTGAATGCTCTTGAAAATAATATTTTATCTTAGGATTGATCTCTCAAAAATTTAATTGAAAACTTCTAGTTGATTTGATAAAATAACCTTTTATTTATAGATATTGTAGTGTAGGAAAATACATACCCTTGCATTTTCACACTTTTTTGGGCCCGCCTTGCTTTATTTAAATCCCTATTTATGTCTTAATTGGTCCTATTTTTCATCCACAAGCCTAAATTTGAATTTTATCTTTTTATGGCTAATCCTGACAAACATCAAAGGATAAATGATAATTTAATGATTATGGCTATGTCCCTAATTACTGGAACTAAGATGCCACCTAGGGTTTCTTTGTCCTCCAGAGGTCTTGGGACCCTCTTTTCAAATGCACCTTAAATGGGCCCCTTTTTGTATTTTGTGCCCTGAGTTTCATGCCTCGAGACTAAGATGCCACCTAGGGAGTCTTAGTCCCCCTCAACTTATTTTCAGGATTTAATTTCAAATCTTGGCAAGATTTAGCCTCCTTTAATTAATGATTTCACATGTTGGCTTGGTGTGGTGTAATTTTGAGATATTAAGCATGGATAAGTATAAATACAAGGTTTCTTCTCTCATTTTAATCCTAAGCATTCAAGTATTCATCCTTATAGCATAATTAGAGTTCACAAGAGCATTCAAGAGCATTTCATCAAGCATTTGGAGCCATCATCAAGATTCAAGCATCATTTCAAAGATATTCTTGCATCATGTGTGTTTTTGAGCTAACATTTGTGATGTAGAGTTTTGATTCAAGCAAGCAATTCAAGTCAAGATCTATCAAGCATTCCTTTGATTCAATATCTACATTCAAGCTAGCAACATCACACAAGTTTGTATATTTCATAACAAGGGCCTAGTGAGTTGCAACATAGCATTTTTTGCATTCATCATTTCCCTCCATTATTCTATTTCATTCCAAGGTGTAATTACCAACAAGGGGTTTGACCAAGGAAAACCCCCATTTACTAACAATCAACAAGTTTTTCCTCTCTTGCATGTTTCTGTTTTCAGATTTAGGTTGAAGACTTGAAGATAATTTGAAGTGTAAAGTTGCAAAGTTGCATTACAAATTTTTCATCTTCATGGAAACTCACCTACAAGCCAAATCTAAAAGTTTCAGGGCATAAGATTTGAGAAGAAGGAAGTGTAGACATTGAACCTCGAGATCACATTCAGAAATTTCATAAATTCAAGATGGGACTAAGTCAACAGTAAGGATGTCTTAGTCATCCTAAGGGTATTTTGTAGAGATTCTTTCAAATTCTATTCCAACATCCAAAGATTATGCATTTCCCCTGAAAAATAGCAGTGGTACTAATACAACAATAAGGGCATATCTTAGTCCTCCCTAGCATATTTCGATATATTTTTTTGTATTTCCAAAATCCTCATTACATTTCCAGACTTCCCAAGTACATACATCATGTGAACAATGGAATTGTGGATGCTTCTACACCTTGACCAAAAGGAGTAACAAGGAGAGAGATCCAATTTAGCAATTGTCACACTCAAGGACACCTTAGAGATCTTCACCCAATGAAGGATGGAAAAGACCTAATAATAAGGTATCCTAGGATATGGTTTTAGATTAGGAAAGGGGTTCACCACCAAGTATAAACTTGGAAAAGACAATGAATTGGAAAACACAGTGTGATATGCAAAATGACTTAGAAAATTCCCTAGAAATGCAAGTAAAACAGAACAAGAAAGAAAAATAGAAAGTATGCACCTGGAAACTTTTAGAGGCTAGAATGAAGACTAGAAATTCTACTGATCTTGAAATTTTCAACTATTGGGACTCATTTGCCATTCTGGGTAAATTGGTCCCAATTCTGGATTTCTGCACAGGAGCGAGTTTCAGGCAAATGGGTATCCAAATCTGCAAAAATCTCAAAATTGACCCAAGATGGGACTCATTCTCCACTCTTGGAAAGTGATTCCACTTAGGGTTTTCTAAAACATGAAGATCTGGATCTAGTCTTTATTGTCTATTCTTCCCGATCCTCTTGATTTTTGAATCTAAAACTGCCAATTTTGAACCTATAGGTGACTTTTTGTGAAGATGGTGACCTTGAAAATAAGGGGAATACTCCAAAAATCTTGCAACCTATTCTTCAATGATCTCCAATCCTTCAAATCATCTAGATCTACAATCACACACAAAGAGAGAGAGAGAGAGAGAGAGAATGTTGATTGTCAGGGAATAGGGGTTTTCCTTGGTCAAACCCCTCTTAGGTAATTAAACCAAATGATGAAATAAGATAATGAAGCTTAACATGAATTAATGCAATTATAACCTTGCCATGATGATGGATCTTGAATT